>APFE031337458.1:0-60870 GCA_000404065.3 Pinus taeda
AACTCTCAGAAATTCAAAGAAGCAAGTTTGGCCTCCTTTTCCTCTAAGGTGTGGCGTCTATACTCTGCATGATTATAAACATGCAGAGAAAGAGGAAGAAAAAATTAACATCCTAAGTCTCGCCACTCTGCCTAATAGATGTTTCGACCCGACGAAGGTCATCTATAATGCTCTAGATCAAGCCAAGCTCACTAAATTTGAACATAAGGAAGATGAGTTTGATGACCTATTCTCCTCCGCCGAGTCAATATTCCAGGTGCAGCAGCTAGCTAGAATGAGATACCATGATGATGGGTTAGTAGAATTTAATAAACTTAGAGAACAGAGGTTGCAAACTCTGCCTCTAGATTTGTTAGCTACTACCCCGATGATACAATCAAGCGAGCCTGAGCAGCAGCTTACCAGCGAACCTCCGGCTACATCTGAAATCTTTGAAGAAGTCCAAAGAAGAGAGCAGGAGGAACTCCGGAGGTTAGAATAGTAAGAGGCACAGAGGAAAGAACAAGAAGAGGAAGCAGAAAAGAAATAACAGGAGAGAATACGGGAAGAAGAACAGAAAAAGCGGCAGGAGCAGAGCAGCAAGGAGGTGAGTGTTGATACTCAAGTGGACCCAAGATTGCTCGAGGAATGGCAACAATTTAATACAATTTTAGGCAATCTTGAGACCTCAATGGAAGCCGAAACATCCAAAGCTACCGATACATAAGATACAACATCAAAGGAGGTTCCAAGCAAAGGAACCAGTGGTCTACCCCCAACTACAGTAGTAGAAATAATTCCAAAGAATCCTTCTGATCAAATTATTTTGTAGGTGGAGGACATTCCTCCACTAGATGTTTTCTATAGCCCAAAACACAGGGCTGTAATAAAGCAACAGCAGAAAAGGAGAAGGATTGATCAACCTTCTGTGTTCCCTAAACAAACAATAACAGCCAATGTGGTATGGAGAGAAGAATTCGACCCCTCCGATGACCTGACAAAGTTATCTCAATATGCCAGTGCCTATTCGGCAGCCACCATGGATAAGGAATCGGAGGTAAGCAATTTGTTAAAAGAAAAGGATCAAGCGATCGCTTCACTACAAGCACAACTATCGGAAGAACAGCAGAAGTCAGAACAACTATAACAGCAACTGTCCACACAACAACAGTTAAATAACCAGCTCAACAAACAGTTGCATGAAGAGAAGCAGAGGATCGATTCGGGAGCAATTCAGAGACAGAAGGAATTATCAAAGGCATTATCAAAGTTGAAGGAAATGAATGAAAAAATGGAAAAGACAAAAGATGAGCAAATTGCTCAATTATCAGCTCAAGTAGAGAGGTTCAAGAGTCTTCCCCAGCCTGCCGAGTTTAGAGTAGAGGCAATGCAGATTAACAAGGCATTAATAACACAAATAAGATTGTTATGTCAGAAATTGCCCAAGTTGAACCTCTGTGCGACATAATAACATCTATAATAGACAAATCAGTTGATGTCAGGCAGGATCTAGACCAAGCCAACGACACTTTGACAGATTTTCTTACTTGGCAAGACTCTAATGAGGGACAGGCAGCAAACTTGCCCAAAATTTTAGAATCCCATAAAGAAATCCTATTCACGGAGTGGCAGTCCCAATTAATGAAAGCAGAGAGAGCTGTTTCTAGATGCAAGTTATCTACAAGCAATTTAATTGACTTGATCAATAATACTTTCTATTTATCTAACATGATTTCTTAATGTACACCAGGTAAACTATTATCAGCCAAGACATTGGAGCAGTCATGTAACCAAGAACTAGAAACAAATGGGAGATTGATCTCAGGAATTAAAAGTTTAACTTGGGACACCTATTGGTTGTTCCTAGTAAAACCATACAGTCAGAGAGTTGCCCTCAAATTCCTAATGGATGCAATCGGGTGTATCATTCCCGATATACATGATGCCACCTATGCTGCTCAAATCAATTCTCATCTCATCCGCCCTCAAGAAGTGGAGCCAATGCTGGCAATATGCCAACTCGGGACAAACGACAAACAGCCAGAAGGATGAATCATTGCTGCCGATTACCAGATCACTGTGGAAGAGATATTTAAGATCGGATTATACCAATTTAGTAGCATTTTAATTTTTTAGTTTGTTAGCTTAGTTTAGTATTTATAGACCCTTTCATGTATTTAGAAAGGGTTGTAAGTTTTTGTATATGACTTAAGCTTGAAGTTGCACTATTGTACTTCAGGCATATTCTTTTATGAAAACTGGGCCAATCTTTACAAATTTTGATAACGAAGCTTTGATGTGAATGTGCACTATTGCCTTTATTTAAAAGTATTTCTGAATCGGAAGAAGGAATTCAAATTGCGATTAGCGTAGGGAATAATTTGCAGCTCATATGGTACTATTATCTATGTCTGAATTTATTCCTTTTATGTGAATTGTTGTTTGGTCATTTTTGCTATTATTGAATATGTGAATGTGTTTTAACAGTAAACTTTATACTTTCCACTATTGGATGTTTACAGTTTGCTATTCTCTCAATCATGCATGTAGCGGTAATATAAAATAAAAGTGTAATATTTTTTTATCAATTACTTCATTCAACTATTTGAACGAAGAAATTATCATTAAAATGAAGGTCTTTGTTTATTGAATAGTGTCATCTATATGCCTATTAGCAAACACAGATTATTAAACGTTGCACTTAAGAATAGAAGCTTCCCGGGATAAAATAGTCATTTACGTTTTCGCTCATAGAATAAGTCCTCCATTTATTATCACTTATTTGAAAACCAATCATTCATTCACCCCCTTGTATTCATTACTAGGAAACTGGTCCCATTATATCCAGTCGGAGCCACCATCCCAAATGGAAAAGGAGCTGTATTAAGGTCCGGACCGGGTGGTTATCCCCGATGTTGATGTAACGATTTTCGGGGCATCAACACCTCCTTAGAAATGTTGCACCTAAAACTTCAAGTGTTTACTCTATTGCTAATGGTGGTCCAAATGCTTAGGGTTTGTGCTACAAAAAAGAAATGAGTCTGGACCAGTTTTACTGTGATATACTCAATTATGGGCAGGGTTTCTATCATCGGAGAGCTAAAGCTATACATACTGAAGTTGGGCATGCTCAATTTTCCAATCTGAATATTTCTTGAAATTTAACGATCTCATGTTTTGGACGAGAGTCCATGGTGGTTTACGTATGACACATCCACACCTTCAACATTCTGTAAAGGCTTCCACTATAAGTGATAAATGAACTATCGTGGAGATCCAAGATAGTGAAATTAATGCATTTGATGGGAACACCCCTCCATCACTACAAAGAAACATATTTCGGTGCTTCCCACTTCCCTTTTCCAAACCCTAATCATCATATCGGCTGAGCCATTGAGGAGCAGATCACCAATGGCCTCCAGATAGAGAACGGAAAGAAGGTAACCTCTAAGGAAACTAGAGTAATACAATATTCAATTTAAGACATGATCTACCTCCCAGTAATGAATATATCCCACGTAACATGCCGCTTACAAAATGGTTGAAACATCCCGACCGAGGGCAAGTGCTTTCACGGGGATCATTACATGTTGAGAGTCAGCATTAAGTTGTGTTGCACTTGCCCATGATTCAGATTATTCTCAAAAATCTGTGTGAAATCATAGAACAGATCTGTAGCTAAGGCATTAGATTTCAATGGATTTAAAGAACGACAATCGATCTAGATCTAAAGATCGATCTAGTGACCAATACCTATTTCCATATATTCCCAACGAAGATTGGAGATTGATATTGGCCCTACCGAACTATTGTTCTAGCCTTTGTCTTTTTGGTGGGAATTAGATCATGGTTTAATATGTTTAACCACCTACCCAATTTTGAACAATATGAGTGAAATTATGGGATGGATAGATATATTTGAAAGCGTGCAATTTTGAGCAATCTGTTTTAAATTTATTGGAAGATTTTCAACATTTGTTTTTTCTGACATTTGTTGTTTTAAATGGTGTGGAAAATAAAAACTTTTCTTCATTGTGAAATGTCACAAAAGTATGCATGTTAAATATTTTGGAGGTCAAAAGCTCCTAAGAGATTAAATATTTGATATGTAAGAGTGAGATACTTGACACAATGAGTTTTTACATCTTGGATAAGATCTTTGTTTCACTTTATATATTAGAATTTTCCGATGGGCACATTACAATGTTAGTAGTGTTTGGTAGCTTACAACAACATACTTTTCATTCTTTTTCATAGTATAGGTTTTTTCATCTGCACATTGAGTAGAGACAAATTCATATGCTCATGCACATCATTGTAACCTTGATCATCGTATCAGTTTTAGTAGCGCTCATAATTTTAGTGATAACCTATCTAGTAGCAATTTTGCATACATAGCTCCATCACTAAATTGAGAAGAAAGTGGGGAAATATCCATCTATGTTGGGAGTACCTAATGTGACCCATTAGGCCATGATCGTCAAAGAGCATCATCACTAGTAGTTGAGCTCCCATGAAGCATCCCTTTCTGGATCTTAAATGCTAATTTTTTCGTTAGTTGCATATTTTGTTGTTTCTTCTACCCTTTAATTTGTATGCATGCCAAATTTAAGGATTGAATCTTCAATTCGTGATCTCTTTGAAAAACTATAAAAATTCCATTGCCAAATGAATAAGAACCAATAATTTTCTTTCGGATTCACTTATGGTTTACTTTCTCTATTCTGTGGGTATTTGTTTTATATTTCTTTGTGGATGTTTGAGATAAATATCATTAAACCTCATAGCTTATTCCTCTACATCAAATTTTCTAGGTTTTGACGACATACCAATAAGATGATGAATGACATACCTAGACCCTTAGTCTAAGGCATGTTACCATAAATCCAACTTTAATACCATTTTGAAAGAAATGAATGTATGTTGTCTGACATATAGACTCATGTGACTGTCCATGATTTTAAAATTCAAGAATGTAGATGAATTAATCATGCAAAACAAAATATAAGCATACACAACATAAATTGAACGTAACATTCAAGCATAACATTTACATATCAAATAACAGAGTGATTGGAATATTTATCCTTATAAATGTTTTACACAACTAGCTACATACGTCAAATATTCCATCCAACCATAGTTATCTGTGGACTAATTCTCTCTATAATAGGCCACCCCTAATCTAGGGCTATGATTCCACAAAGGTGAGCATGCTCCTATGGATGCCTATGTAGAAAGTTTCATTGTAGATCACTTGATAATGCAATATACTAAAGGAAAATACTTGATCTACTTCTACAAAAAAACTTGTGGAAGCTTAATTGATTTTAAGCAAGGTCAAATAGAACACATATATCAGAGAATGAGAAATCAATCACACATGAACATAGAATAATACTCTGGGGAAAGCCTTAGCTAAAAACCCCACTATCTGTATTATCATACAAGTGGAAATATCTCTGAATTACACAAAGCTTTAGCTCACAAGCTATCCAACTCTCAATACAATCCCTCAATGCTGCTCCTAGAATAAATAGACACAACATATGCCTTCCTTCAGTCCTCCAAGCCTCCTATTTCCTTGCGCAGCTTCTCCTGGGTCCTTTGGCTGCCACCTGTGTGAATTCACCTCTCACACGACTCACCAAACTCAGAAATAAGTGCGCAATCCTGAAGGAGATGATTCCTTCTGCATGGATGAGTTTCCTATATAGGAAAATTCCTCCAACTGATAGTACACTATCCCATCCTCTGATCTCAACTAGGTCTCTAGCTGAACTAACATGCATGAGTTATTTATGAGAGAATATTCAGTTATCTGAAGTACACTAGTTACATGCATGCATGCATTAACTAACTGAAATCACAATCAGTTTGACAAACTGTTGGAACTAATCTAACTGGACTTAACTCAGTTAACTGAGCTAACTAATTACAACTCAAAGTACAACTCATCCCGATCTCCTTAATTAAGGGATAACTTCCTCAATCAAAGGGATAAGTATTCCATCTCTTCACATAGACTTGATGTTTGATTTTCTCCAACTAATTAACTTAAGATGAATTAATTAATTATTTTTCAAACAGCTGCTAAGATCAAATTCGAATTTTAATTGTCAATTTTATTTTAGGGACTAACTAAAAATGGAATGTATCCCGAAATGTTATTTATAGCAATGCTATTTTTAGCATTTCCATTTTATCATTCCTTGTTTCTATGTCCAACACTACTACTTGAAATGCTATTTATAGTAAATATCATTTCTATTTTTAGCATTTCTTATTGCTATTTTCAACACTCCCTTTCAACAAGAAAGGCATTCAACTTGAACCCGATCCTGACCCTTTGAAATGTTCTACATGCAACACTTCTCCATAGTGTTGTTGCTCCAACAACTCTAGAAACAAAAAAATATCCAACTTGAATCAAAATGTTGCCTCTGTCATCAAAGTCTCTAACTGCTATTGCCTCTGCTGACTGAAAACTCTGCACCTCTGTGCTCTTCAGTATCTAACTCCTCTAGCCTTTTTCACTTTGATCTCTGACTGCATCAATCACACTGATTCCTTCTGCTGCATCCGTGTTGCTGCTGGTCCTATCTCCAAGCACTGCATCCGCACTGCACCTCCTCTCATCATGTTGCATCATGCTGCCCACTGTTGCACTACAACTCAATTACTGAGAATTAAGTAACTGATCTCCCTATTGAGCTAGAAACATCCTCTGATGTTGAAGCTTCCTCTATTGCTCTGTCTGCATCTATCTCTACCCACTCAGCGAGTCCTGCTACTCCTCGTCGAGGCTCCCGTAGCAAGGTCTAATCCAAGAGGTTGGGTACCTTGAGGATCCTACCCTATTTCAACCTTCTTGGGACAATCACTTCACATCGCCCCACCTCACACCTGGAGGTATGACTACATGTGATCCCTCTGCCCACTTGACTCGACGTTTCCCCCTACTGGAGGTCTCTGCATAAGTGGATGCCTCCACTCGATTTCCTATCAGCATCTCTAGTTGTGGCTCCTCCACAATTGCCTAACTTCTTCTGGCGCTACATGTTGAGAGGTAATTTACTCTCCCTCTCAACTACCAAGTCTCCAACAGTTACCTTGCTCCTCAAGGCTTTGCATGTATCTTGAACCTCAAGAGCATACATGTTCTTGACTCATGAACCAATTTGCTTCACCTGTCTCGTGGTGATGTGTCTAAGGAATACCTTTCCTTTACTAAAGACTACATCATAGCCTTTGTCTTCCAGCATCGCGATCGATACCAAGTTATTTTTCAGTCCTGGCACATACTTCACATCTGCAAAGGTAATGCAAGCTCCATGCTCCCTCTGAAAGGCAACCGTGCCTACTCCTGAGACACTATACTTTTCATCATTACCCATCTCTATGAGTATCTGGAGGTCTTTCTCCTCCAAGGTACTGAACAAACTCTTATTGCTGGTCATGTGGAGTGAAGCTCCACTATTAAGAAACCAACCACAACCCATCGTCGATGAAACCATGCATGAAATGAGGGTAAAACCCAATTCAAACTGTGAGGCTAGTGCCTCAACTTCTGATCCTTCCAAGGATCCCTTCTTAGATTTCCTCTGTGGACAATTTGTTGCATAATGGCCCACCTCATGACAATGAAAGCATCGCACTTTTGATTTTTCAATATTCTTCCCTCCATGGGAAGAACTCGATTTAAAATGGAACGCCTTCCCTTTCCCTTTCCTTTCCTTACTCACTAAGGCTAGACTTTCTTCATCATCATGCTTTGATGAAGGTCCATCTCTAGTGCTTCTCCTTATCTCCTCCTGATCAGATCTAACCATAGTCGTTCATAATCTGGCAGTTTCTCTCTTCCATTTACTGAGTCTTGGTAGCTATGCAGGCTTTTAGGAAGACTAGACTCACCATGTCATCATCAATTTTTGTGATTCCTACACTTCCAAGCTCATCCCTGCACATAGTGAGCTTGTTCAGATATGTAGAGATCGTTTCGCCCTTTTCACACTTGATTTTCCGAAGCTTGTCTTTCAGTTCCAGGTTCCTCTGATCATTTTTGTTCTGATATAGATCCTTTAATTCTTTCCACATTGAAAATGGTGTCTCCTTCCCATGGAGACTGGAGGCAATGTGGTCTCGAACTCCCTCTAGAAGGATCCTCCTTGCTCTAGCCACACATTTCTTCCAATCCACCAATTCTTGGGCATTAGCTGCTGCTCGCTTGGGGACTTCCTGATCAATGAAGTCCTTCAAACTATTGTCCTCTAATACCACTTCCATGCGATCCTTCCAAGCTATATAATTCGAGCTTCCATCCAGGGCATACTTGAGTTTCAAACCATTGAACGCCATTGGTGAAATTTGAGATGTGATAAGAATTCGATTTCTATAATCAGGAACCTTCGAACTTCTCCCTTCTTTGTGTATTGTTCTCTACTTTGATCACCTTTGCTCCGATAAACTCAGCTAATTTACGATGTAGAAATTCTCACTGTATATGACCTAATAATGCAATATACTAAAGCAAAATACTTGATCTACTTCTACAAACAAACTTGCGGAAGCTTAATCGATTTTGAGCAAGATTAAATAGAACACATATAACAAAGAATGAGAAATCAATCACACATGAACACAGAAGAATACTCTAGGGAAAGCCTCAGCTAAAAACCCCGCTATCTGCATTATCATACAAGTGGAAATATCTCTGGATTACACAAAAATTTATCTCACTAGCTATCCAACTCTCAGTACAATCCCTCAATGCTGCTCATCGACTAAATAGACACAACATATGCCTTCCTTCAGACCTCCAAGCCACCTATTTCCTTGCGTATTTTCTCCTGGGTCATCTAGCTACCACCTGTGTGAATTCACCTCTCACACAACCCACCAAACTTAGAAATAACTGCGCAATCCTGAAGGAGATGATTCCTTCTGCATGGATGAGTTTCCTATATAGGAAAATTCCTCCAACTGATAGTACATTGTCCCATCCTCTGATCTCAACTGGGTCTCTGACTGAACTGACATGCATGAGTTATTTATGAGAGAATATTCAGTTATCTGAAGTACACTATTTACATGCATGCATGCATTAACTAACTGAAATCACAATCAGTTCCAAAAATGGTTGGAACTAATCTAACTGGACTTAACTTAGTTAACTGAGCTAACTAATTACAACTCAAAGTACAAATCATCATGATCTCCTTAATTAAGGGATAACTTCCTCAATCAAAGGGATAACTATTGCATGTCTTCACATAGACTTCATGTTTGATTTTCTCCAACTAATTAACTCAAGATGAATTGATTATTTATTTTCCAAACAGCGGCTAAGATCAAATTCGAATTTTAAATTGAAATTTTAATTGAGGGACTAACTAAAATTGGAATGTATCCTGAAATGCTATTTATAGCAATGCTATTTTTATCATTTCCATTTTATCATTCTTTGTTGCTATGTCCAACACTGGTACCTGAAATGCTATTTATAGCATTTCTATTTTTAGCATTTCTTGTTGCTATTTTCAACACCCTATAGTCAACACTAAGAGACCAATACCTACTAAATTAAGAGTGATGTGACCCCTACAATAATTCCTACTAGCGAACTATCTTTCCCATCATATTTCACAATCTAAGGATGATATTTATTTCTATTTATCATAGTCCCTTATACAATCTCCATACCCTCTAGGGCTCTAACATAGATTGGTAAGGAAGCTCTTAGTTTTGGGATTTAGGAAATCTAGTTATTAGTGGACAATGGATATAGAAATCATGTTGCATGTCTATGTTCATCCATTACCTTCTAACACTACATGCATTTGGCTATGTAATCAACCTAGTGTCCAATAGTTTTCTGGTACCCTAGTGTCCAACATATGGCGCATCACACATTTCTCTTATCACTAAATTTCTGAATTCTTGAGAATTAGGAACATAAAGTTGTGTTCCTTTACAAGATGTTTTCATACTCTTCTAGCATGTACTCATTAAATTTTTGGTGTGAATTACCTCGTTGTAAGCCTTCCCTAATTTTTAAATAGTGTTAATTTGATCCTAATCTTCCAAAATTATGCTTTTTAAGTATATGTTGGATATGCTAATAGCTATAGCATGTATTACATGCACCCTCTTAATGCTAAGTGCACTAACCTCTTTATTCTCTATTTTCCTTAATGTTGTCGATGTCAAAGTGAGATTCACTAGAGTATTCCAACTGTCTAATTTGTCTATGTGAGTATTTCAAACTTCTATGGTATATTTTCAACTCAAAATTTCATCCCATAAGATAATTTCTTCACATTTTCAATGCATGGATAATAGCTGTAAGCTCCAAGTCACAGGTAGCATAGATTCTTTCATGTTCTTTTATTTTCTTCAATTCATATGACACGCCCATCTTGCATAAGGGGTCCACCAATACCTTCTTTACATGCATTTTTGAACACCAAAATATCCTCATTTGGAACTGCATTCTTTAGAATAGGTGCATTAGTTGATAAATATTTCAACTATTGAATATTATCTTCACAATTTTTAGTCTGTTCATTCTATACTCATTTTTCTGCCCTTCCCTATGTACATAGTATTTTCATTGCTTGTTCTATTGTTTTACTTTGTTTTATTCACTTCCTTCACTTTCCTTTTATGTCTTGTCATTTTCATTTTGTAAATAAGTGTTGTCCTATACATTTTTCCGACTTTTGAATAAGTATGTGGCTGAAGTTAAAGAGTCTTGTGACACTACAACACTTGGCTAGTCCTATGTTCGTCTTCTCTGTGCTTGGTTGTAACTTTTGACTGATGAAGTCTCGGTGGAAAATATGATCCATTGGTAAGGGAAGCTCTGGTCAAAACATGAACTTGTGTCCAAACTGGGAAACCCTGGGCCTATACTTAGTCTTATGCTCTGTGTGTTCAATCTTATCCAACTAGAATAAATGGAGAAGGGGTCTAAACAAGCAAACCTAAATCAGAGATATTACATGCTTCTCTAAAGGAACAACCTCTTCTTCTCTCAATAAGTCACTATCCCTCTTCCACCCAAAAATGAATAAGTTCCTATGCACATTTATCTTTCAAAAAATACAAAGGCGAAAGAAGAGAAAGGCTTCCTGCGCAGAGAGGTGAACCAGGCAACTCCACCAGGGTACTGACCAGGCTCACTGGTAGTGGAGCAATGCTTGTGATCCTACATGACTCCACCAGGGTACTGTCCAAGCCTGCTCACAGTGGAGCAGCACCAGAGATGAAAACTTATACTCTGAAAATCTTAAGCTTGTGAACCAAACTACCCTTCCCAATTTTGAAACACTATGATCTAGCTGAAAGTTTTGTTGTGCTTGACTGTGTTGGTACAAGGTGAACCATGTTTTCCATGGGGTAAGTGGGGAAGCCAAAGTAACCTACACAACGAATCAATACTCCCTGAAAGGCCAAGGCCTTGTGCTGAAAATGAACCAAAAAAGAGAAACTGGTATTCAACTAGTTTGTCACCAAGTGTTTAGTGGCTGCAAAACCCTCCAAATTGTTGGCCTACATCCAAATTTCAGAGCCTTCCTTGGTTTCCTCCCTGATGTTTGCAAATAGATGGGTTTAGTTCATGAGCTCTTGTTGAGTCTTCACACCCTTTTTTCTTGGTCGACCATCGGTTGTCTTTTGGCATGTTCATTGCTATGTCGTGCCTGGGAGTTTGTTCTGGCAATTTTGAAGGTTTGTCTATATGTGCATGAATTTTTTTCACTTTGTGAACATTGGTCGTACTCACACACAGATTTTCATGCAATGTCCTGCAAGTATCATCACGGTCGTTCGAATATCTATCTTATGTGTCGCACTTGTTGCTCGTAATCTTGATGTTGTTCTCATTGAGCATAGGTTATCTTGTTAGTTTGAGGTGTCTTGTCGTCAAGGAATGCTAAGTGTGTGATCACAATGTCATGTATGCACAAGTTCACTTGCTCTCACACTTAGCCATTTTCCCTTAAAATCTGTTGATCAAACAACCCTCCTTCAATCAGACCTTGATCTCAGTGACCCTGCTCTGTTGCCTAGAACTGCGCGGAGCTTGAGGCTGTACTCTGGGGTAGCCTACACTACACAATCCTAGAAGTGAGCCAAATGACTATCTCCCAAAACTGTGCAGAATTTGTCCCCAAGTACAATCCACTATGCGCTTCCCACAACATCATTCATCAAGTCTCCCTCTGGTCTACCGGAAAAGCTGAACTGCACCGTGACCCAGGGCTACACTACTCCTCAAAACTACATAGAAGTTTTCTAGTTTCCTTCCCTGCACTGAATGATGAAAATGCACAGTCATGTGAGTTGGGTCTCTACTGCCTATCACTGCACTGTTTCAAGGAGTTGCGCAGATTTGGCTAGCAGCCCCCCTCGTTGACTTGAGCTACTCTCCCTCTAAGAATTGTTTAGATCTGACTAGTAGGCCCCCTTGTTGGCTTGTCATTCTCTCCCTCTAAAAATTGCGTAGTTTTGACTAGAAACCTCCCTTCTTCCTTTCTCTACACTCATCCTTGAAATTTCTTGTTTGACATTGCCTCCCAGAAATGTGCAGTTATGACTAGTATCTCCCTGCAGCCCAATCCATCCCTACTCTTGAAAACTATGTAGAAATGTATGCCAGTGCTTCCTGCTGCCTGCTCTTTCTTCCTCAGATAAACTGCATCCATCCCCAATTGGTTCCCAATATGACCTATCCAATTCTCATCTTGAAAATTGTGCAAAAATGTCTAGCAGTTCCTCCCGACACCCTACCTTGTCTTCCTCCTAGGAACTACACAATTCTACCTCCCAGTTGAGTTTTACCTTGCAATTGTCACTTCTATCCCAGATTGCACAAATCTTTCTTCTAGTGACATTTTTGCATATTTTCCCGACATTGTTCTAGAGCCTCGCATCCGAACCTGATTCGTTCCCTGCACAATTTCAGTGCCTTGTCCCTCTCCTAGTCACCTACACCGAAACGGAAAACAATTCATCATGTTATAATAGGAGATTTCTAGATTTGATGTCATCTTGTCATGAGTGATTGCATGAATAGGTACATTGATGAAACATGGCGTGATGACAAACGGGGTGAAGAAGGAGTGCGTGCTAGAAGACTTGCTCATAGTTGAACAAGCACATGAAGCACATTGAGTAGTAAGAGAAAGGGACACATACACGAGAACCATCAAGCAAGACCAAGACCATCGAAGACCCTACACACTTTTTCATCCCAAGGTGAAGACATGTTACACCGAGAGCACACCCATAACTCAGCAGCGCAACAGCTCGACAGGGACACCACAGTCAGCCAATGTTTGTCATCAGTGTCATTTGGAATTGTGTCTTGAGTTGTCTTGGCCACATCACTACTAAGGGTCATACTTGTTGTAATCAAATGTAATGTAATGTGAAATTCCAAGATATGAAAATATGAATTTGAAGAGTCATGTAAGACAAAAAGTCACAAGAATTCAAACAGTCATGAGGGAATTCGAAGAGTCACAAGTGTCAGTTATCCCCCCTTGGCTATATATACCCCCTCATTGTATGAGAAAAGGAATTTTCACCTTGGCTCCTCTCGCATAGCCTTGAGATTCTGTAGTCTATTATTTGAGCGAGGAGTGGCTCCAATGTCCCACTACTAGGGCTAGTGATGTATGGTGTAAAGATGTGTCTTGGAAATTTTTTTTTAACTCACGAGCCTATCTGAGGCTAGCATGTTTTCACACATATTTTGTATCCATTCATAAGTCTATTATTTAAACATTTGTAATGTATGTTTTCTTAACCTATACTAAGATAGTTAAACTACTTCGGTTATTTATTACTTACATTGTTGAATATGTGTTGTATTGTTTATCATTGATGTCTCGTTCGTGTGGACTACTCCATTAGAAATTAGACAGGCCATTTTTGTCTTTTCTTGGTTTTAAATACTAGCACCTCTATGTGGACTACTCTGATGGATGGTGTACATGTTTTCCCTAGAAATTTGGCTTTCATGACTAGCGCATTCGTTGTGGACTATTCTGTTGGATGGTCAACAAACCCTTGTTGTTGTTCGCATGTGTTTCTTCTTGGGTTGGGAGATTCCCTCTCACCAAGAGGCTCACTTCACTTTCCCCTTTGACATTAAATGAACCTAGAAACAAGGTTATATTACACACTCACTAGGCATGCTTACCTCGCTTTCTTGAATTTACAAGCAGAACACTCTGATGTGTTGAAAAACAAAATCTAATGCAAATATCTAAGATAATGGTGTTGGGTTGTGTTATATTCTTTCCACGAGTAACCCACGCGTGGGGTGCTGCAAGGGGGTCATAGGGGGGGTGGTTACCCCCCCTGTCGGGGGGTAAATAGGGGGGCGATAGCCCCCCTACACGAGGTCCATGGCAGTGCCACGAGAATGTTTTTTTGGACCCTATATTAGGTGGGTAGACCTACCCATGCTTTTGTGCATTGATTTCGCACATGGTTTTGGGAGCGCTGGTTTTCGGTCCATGGTATTTTGTAGATCTAGTCAAGGGAACTATGATTATGTTCTAATCCATGGTTAATGGATTAGGTTTTATGGATTCTTCACCATGTATATATATCTATTGTAACATTAAAAGGAACAAAATGAAAAATCAACCTGGTAGTCTCAGTTTTGGAATCTAGGGGAAAATCTTTGTGTATATTTGTTTATGTGTTATTCTTTTGCCATTGTTTATTTTTTGTTTTTAGAATTCGTACGCAGGAAATTTCTGTACGGGGTTAAAACCTACATTTGGTATTAGAGTTGTTTTGGCTTCAAGGAGACGCATTTGTTGATGAGGGTTTTTCTTGAGCCTGTGGTAGAATGTGTTCAGGGGGAGATCTGCAGGATCGATTCTTGTGCTGAAAGGAGATGGAGAGAAGTGGAAAGATAGAGATCGAGAAATTTAATGGTGAGAGTTTTGAGTTGTGGAAACTCAAGATGGAGGATCTGCTAGTGCATAAATATCAGTGGATTGTGGCAGATCCAGGTACTAAACCAACAGTAGTGTCTGATGAAGAATGGAAGAAGTTGGATTGGAAGGCAAAGAGAACAATACGGTTTCGTTTCTCAAATTCAATATTGTTGAATGTATCATGGGAAGCTACGGCGAAGGCTTTGTGAGACAACTTAGGGACTTTGTACCAATCTAAGTCTCTGTCGAATAAATTGTTCCTATGAAAAAAGTTGTATAACCTAATGATGAAAGATGGAGACTCGGTGACAAAGCATCTGAACACATTTAATACTATAGTAAGTCAGTTATTATCTGTTGATATTAAAATTTCACATGAATATAAGTGCATCAGTTTTTTGTGTTCTCTACCAGATTCGTGGGATAGTCTAGGTTGCAATAGGTAGCAATGCAACTGCCTTGCAGTTTGATGAAATAGTCTCATCCTTGCTGACGGAGGAGATGAGACGGAAAAATAATGAAAGATAGAATGGTGATGCCTTGTCTATACAAGGATGGTCCTAGAACAGAAACAAAAATAATTCCTAAAGTGGGAGATCTAAATCTATAGGGAGATCTAAATCTCTAGGAAAACTTGTAAAGGTGTGCTGGAAATGCAAAAAGGAAGGGCACTACAAAAGGGACTGTAAATCTAAAGCTTCTCAGAAAGGAAAGGGATCTGATGATGCTCCTTCTGCAGAGGCAAAAAACACCTCAAATGAAGGTGGGGATGTGTACTTGGCTTCTTCTTCTAGTACAGATGTAGATCATGAGGCATGGTTGATTGACTAAGGTGCATCCTTTCACTTCACTCTCCATAGGGAGTGGTTTTGTGAGTATGAGAAATATGATGGTGGTGATGTCTTCTTACAGGATGACAAGAAGGCTAGAATCATTGGTTAAAAAACGTTCAAGTTGAAGTTGCAAGGTGGAAGTATTAGAACACTTTCGGGTGTTCTACATATTCCTACATTAGCCAGAAATCTGATTTCTGTAAGCAAGCTCGATGATGCAGGTGCAAAAAATAGTATTCAAGAAAGATACCTGCAAACTGGTTCAGGGAGAACTTGTATTGATGTGGGGAGCTCATATTGGAACTCTTTACAAGCTGCAAGGTAACATTGTTATTGATGGGTGCAGCAGTCCTGTGGTTCCTGAAATTGGAGCAGAAAATCTAGTGGTCTTTGGAGGAAAGATCATGCTATGGCATCAAAGGCTTGGACATATTGGAGAGAAGGGCCTTTGAATACTTTATGGTAAAGGTATGGTAGAAGGTATGCTTAATAGCTATCTGGATTTTGATTTCTATGAAAATTGTGTATATGGGAAGCAGAATGGGGTGAGATTCCCCTGTTATGGAACCAGCTCACAGAAAGATAGAAAAGATAAATGAATGCCTTAGAAATAAGCCTCTTCGATGGGGAAACCTCCTTTACATTACACAAATGAACAATTCTTAGATGATACAAATGACAAGACCTCCTTTCTAAATATAGGAGTCTAAGGGATCATAATATAATCAGAGTCGACATAACAATAATAATGTAAGGGCACAATAACAACAATTGTGGGCTTCTATGGGGAACAATAATAACAATATGGGGGCTACATGGGCACAACAATATAATAAGGGGTTTGTACTAATAACAATAAGGGGTTACACTAGTAGTCTAGGGACCTAACATGCCCCTCTCCTTCAAAAAGTGTTGTCCTTAATGCTTGAGTAGTTCTTGATGCTTCTGTATAAAATTCTCATCCTTCCATGTGGAATCTTCAGTGGGTAAGTTCTTCCTCTTGATGAGATACCCTGAAATTGATCGATTTCGTAGCTGTCAGGTTCTTGCTTATGTGACTGCTCCAGGTTCCAATATGATTTTTGCTTCCTCTTCAAGTTCTAGTAATGTTGTTTGAATTGGGATCTTCTACAAATTTTGAATGAGTGACTACACTTCTTCACCCTTCTTCCATTCATCCCTTGCTTTGTTTGTCCAATCTAGTTGGATAATAGGAATAGCACAAAACAATGCTTCCACATCCTCATCCTTTCTTGAGAGTGCATCTACAACAAAATTTTGCTTCCCTTTTCTGTAGATGATGTCAAAGTCATAACCCAACATATTTGTGACCCATTTTTTCTGTTCCTCTAAAGATAATATTTGTTCTAAAAAGTATTTAAGACTATCATGATCCATTTTTACCTTGAAGTGTCTTCCCATTGGGTAAGGTCGCCATTTCTTAAGTGCATGCAGTATTGCCAACATTTCCTTCTCATAAATTGCTTGCTCGAGATGTAGCTGTAAAAATACCCAATTGCCTACATAAAAAATTCTTTCACTGTGATGTTGATCTGCATGTTGTTTCATTGAATTTTGCACCGAAGTGGTGTTATCCTTTAAAAGTTGGATAACTTGTTGTTGATGCTCGATGTGATCTTTCACTGCTTGAATATTTTTCTTCTTGATATCTCCTTCTATCTTGAGAGTTTGAGGAGTGGTAATTTCTTCAAATGCCTTACAAGATATGGTCGGATTCATTTCTTGATTGTCGATGTGATCTTTCACTTCTTGAACATTTTTCTTCTTGATATGTCCTTCTATATTGATCGTTTGAGGAGTGGTAATTCCGGCCAATGCATTACAAGATATGGTTAGATTCATTTCTTCTTTCTCGATTTGATCTTTCACTTCTTAAACCTTTTTCTTCTTGATGTGTCCTTCTATCTTGAGAGTTTGAGTAGTGGTAATTCTTGCCAATGCTTTACAATATATGGTCGGATTCATTTCTTCCTTCTTTGGGGTTTGTTCCTGGTGTATATCCTCTTCTTTTGATATTTCTTTATCCTTTTATTCATCCTCTTCATAATCTATGTAAAATAATATTTTCTCAGGACACTTATGACCTTTATTTTATTTTTTATCACAGTTGTAACAAAGCCCTTTTGCTCTTTTTTCTTCCAATTGTTGTGGTGTCAACCTTGTAGGTTGTGGAAGGATAGGAGAAACAATACTTCCATCTTTATAGTTGTCAGGGGTAGACTTATTTGTTGCCATAATTTTGCTTTGCACTTTTCTTGCCCTCTGCAATGAATCAGGTTCCCAATGACGAACCTCATGTTGAATGTTATCCTTTAAAGTCCCTATGGAGACATCAATCCTCTGCTTCTATGGAATACCATATTACCTTATATTCAATTTTTAAAAGTCCTCAATGTTCTCTGCCATTGAACACTTTTGTTTGAGATTTATCAATAGGCTAAAGAAGGTGTTTCTCTTTGTATCCTCATAATGTGCTATCATTTTCTCCATGAAAATTGACCACGTGACAAGTGGTTTACGAGAACAAAGCCTTTATACCATAAAAATTGATTCGGTTCTAAATAATTAGATGCAATACGTACCTTTCGTAACAATGGTACACCATGTAGATCAAAATATTTCTCCATTTGTAGTATCCAATTTACCAGATCTTTGCCATCAAACTTCCTCATCTCACTTTTTCTTGATTTTAGGAGCTCGATCTTGAAATGAATGTAACTCTGTAATTTCAGATCGTTAAGTTCTGAAATTTCGATTTGTAATAGCCCTCCGAGTCCTCTTTCTAACTCTTAAAGTCTGAGCGCAATTGGATTCCTGAAGAAAGATTTATTCCCAATCTCCCGCAATGACCTAATTATAGAATAGTTCAGTAGAGTGAAATTGTACAACATGCCACATGTCACTATTTCAACTATAGGTTCTGAAAATTATACCCAAACAAAATATTGTCTGTCCTTGTTCTGTAACATCTTACGAAATTTCAATCTGATGCTCAGAGAGAAAGTTATGCCGATTTTCCCAAGGTGACCTATTTGAAATGTAATTTGGGGGTCTGCAAAAACCCTAACTTCCGCCGATTATATCTCCGCAAATGTAGCGAGATAGGATATGAAATTCGGAACCGAGGTTCAAACCGATTTTTTCTCAAATGGTGTTTTTTTTAGCTTCTGAAACTTCGTAGCGAAAGCGTTATAGAGAAAATTCCACAATGACCTGTTTTAGATGAAATTCTGGAGCTTGCAAAAAAACTAACTTCCTCAGATCATATCTCCGAAAATATAGCGAGAAAAAATATGAAGTTCAGATCTGAGGTTCAGCGTGATTTAGTCTCAAATGGTTTTTTTTTTTTTTTTTAGCTTCTGAAACGTCGCAGGAAAAAAGTTATAGCGAAAATTCCATGGTGACTTGTTTGGAGCAACGAAACCTTAGAATCCAAAGCTATGATACCAAATGTTATGAAACCAGCTCACAAAAAGATAGAAAAGATAAATGAACGCCTTATAAATAAGCCTCTTCGAGGGGACAACCTCATTTACATTACACAAATGAACAATTCTTGGATGATACAAATGACATGACCTCCTTTCTATATATAGGAGTCTAAGGGGTCATAATATAATCAAAACGGACATAACAATAATAATGTAAGGGCACAATAATAATAATAGTGGGCTTCTATGGGGCACAATAATAACAATATAGGGACTACATGTGTACAACAATATAATAAGGGGGTTGTACTAATAACAATAAGGGGTTACACTAGTAGTATAGAAGCCTAACATTTTTCGTGTAGCAAAGTCCATCGAAAGCATGCAATATGCATACTCCTTGGATGAGGAATTAAATTCTGCATCCAACGAGTTCTCCTGCTCGTAATTTGAGTAAATCTGTAGGGAGATAACTTGAAAATACGAGTTGAAAAAGTCGATTTTTTTTTTTCCCCTCTAAAATTTGATGATGTAATATAATATTATTTTATTATTTCCACTATTATTTTATAATATTCCTTAGGAGGCCCATTTTATACCTCAAAATTTCTCTAATGAAATGAATGAAAATGATATATAAATTAGAAAACAAGGGTTTTTTGAGAGAAAAAATGCCACAGAAACCCAAGGGAACAAACATCTTTTATTGCTCTCACGTGAGGATACCTATATGAATTAACTTTAATTCCATATTATACCCCTTTTATACAATTGTAAGTTAGTTGAGGTAGTTGGGAATGGGTTTTAGAAGAGTAATATGTACGAACTTTGTAAACCCCACTTAAAAGTATGTGATTTTTGAGGATTTTATCTTTTTTGGTCCACTTTTTGAGGTACATGCAACTTTTGTGAGTAGGAAGAGTGTGTACACACTTCTTTTATGAGGTAGATGAACATGTAAATTGCCAAGGAGGCTCTTTATGTTAAAAATAGCAACAAGAAATCCTAATTTAATTTGTCCTTGAAATAAATTAGGAATTAAATCGAAATTATATTCTCATAGCAATGTGTAATAGTTAACTAAGTTAATTTGACTTAGCTGGCTTAGGAAATTCGAGTTGGAAGTCTATCTAGAGTCATGTAGAGTGGTCCCTAAAATTTAGGGCCTCGAGTTGAGTTATTTTGAGTTGTAATTAATTAACTCAGTCTAACTGAGTTATAGTTAGTTAAACCAATTCTAATTGTTGGAGGAACTAGTAGGAGGTCTAATAGTGGGGACAAACACCAGTGCATCCTCAGTGCCACACCAATTAATTGAAGATTCACTCATAAATAGATCATGCATATCAGTTCAGAGGAAGACCCAATTGAGATGAGAGTTCGTGAATAATGTACTATTAGTTGTATAATTTTCCGAGTTGTACATATGGTGCATGAAATCAGTTGAGGGCCTATGGATGGATTGCACAGTCATGGGTGGAGAATTTCCCAATTAAATATGGGATAATTCTCTCAAGAATTATGCAAGGAAGTAGGGGCTTGGTAGGCAACATAATTGGCTAAGTGTTGGCTTGTGAGGCAGAGAGATAGATTGTACTTATGCAGGAATTGTTGGGGTTGAAAAAGCATTGTATTTTCTTCTAAGATCTTTTGGTTAATGTAATACAAATAGTCAGGGTTTTTGAGCAGTTTCTTTCCCCATATAAATATTGTGTTATGTGCGATTGAAATTCTTCCTTTTCTGATTATTGTTTTCATCGATCAATTTTGGTTTCCTCTGAAGAGTAGAGTAGATTCTGGTCTTGTGTTTTAGCATATCACATAATTTGTTGAATCTACAGTAAAAATATGCATGGTATTAGAGCTGAAGACATTATAGAAGAGGAGAATTCGAGTTTGTTGCACAGGTGAAATGGAATTTGCAGGTTCGTACTTCAGAGTTAGCAATATGTCATTCTACGGTTTGAGACTTGAGTATGCCCTGAAGGGAAACTCAAATTACATAGCTTGGAAGGACAGGATGGAGGCATCTCTGGAAGACAATGACATCAAGGAATTCATATATCATGATATCCTGAAGCCTCCATCATCTGATGCTAAAGATCTGGTTGAATGGAGAAAGTGCGTGGAAAAAGCGAGAAGGATTATCCTAGAAGGAGTTCGAGAGGACATTGTCTCGAATCTCCGCAATAAGGACACTCCATTTGCAATGTGGAAGGCATTGATGAACCTATTTCAAAATAGCAATGACCATAGGAAGTTGGCACTGAAGGAAAAACTCAGAAAGATCAAGATGGAGAAAGGCAACTCAATTTCGAAGTACTTGACCAAGTTCACCCAATGACGTGATGAGCTTGGAAGTGTCAGGATTACTTTTGTCGAAGATGATCTGGTAAGCCTAGCACTTCTAGGAATTCCCAAGAGCTGGCACAACTACTAGGACTCTGTTAATGGGAGGGAGAAGCTACAAGAGTGGGAGTGGTTGCGGTTCGACTTGGTACAGGAAGAGATTCTGCGGAACACCAGAGACAAATCCTCATCAAAGCATGATGATGAGGAGAATTGTGCCTTAGCGGATGAGGTGAAGAAAGGGAAGGGGAATTCATCCCATTCCAAATCAGATTCTTTTCAGGCTGGCAAGAAGAAGGACATGTCGAAAGTCAAGTGTTTTCACTGTCACGAGATGGGACATTTTTCCGCAAAGTGTGTGCTCAAGAAGGACGATAAGAATCCCTCAACAGGAGAGGCAGGTGAGGCTCTTACTTCACAAATCGAACTAGAATTTACCCTCATCACTTGTATGGTGTCATCGATGATGGGTAGTGTGTGGTACCCGGACAATGGGGCTTCTTTCCACATGACTGGTAAAAAAGAGCCCTTGTGTGGTACCCGGACAATGGGGCTTCTTTCCACATGACTGGTATAAAAGAGCTCTTCAGTAACTTGGAGGAGAAGGATCTCCAAATGCATATTGAGATGAGTGATTATGGGAGGTATAGTACTACCAGGATCAGTACAATTACCTTTCAGAGGGAGTCGGGTTCTCCCTCACTTTGCGAGATGTTATGTATGTTCCTGGTTTGAAGAAGAACTTGGTATCTGTTGCCATGTTGGACGATAGAGGTTATGATGTGATATTTAGTAAGGGAAAGGTGTTCCTTCATCACATAGCCATAGGAAAAGTGAAGAGGATAGGGGTTTGAGTGAAGAACCTCTACCAGTTGGAGGTAGATGATTATTCTACCTTGAGCACGAAAGCAGAGAAGGTTCTGAGTCGAGACATCAGTGAGTTGTGGCACAGGAGGTTGGGTCACTTGCACCATGGCACTTTGAAGATCATGCAAAAAATTTCTACCAGTCTTCCCAAGGGTACAATAGAGTAGGTAGACACATGGAAATGGTGTACATTAGGAAAGTACACCAAAGCTTCCTTTCATGACAGTGAGATTTGAGCATAAGTGATCCTTGATGGAGTTCACTCAGACATGCGTGGACCGTTCTCAATAGCGTAAATGACCAAGCACCTGTATTATGTTATATTTGTTGATGATTTTTCTTGTAAGTGTTGGATCTTCTTCATGCAGAATAAAGATTTAGACTTTTGCAAAGTTTTCTAAATTTAAAGCACTGGTCGAGAAAAATAATGATAGGAAAGTTAAAGCTCTTAGGAGTGATAATGGTGGAGAGTATGTGTTGAATGAGTTCAAAAAATTTTGTGCATCAGAAGGCATTCAACGAGAGTTGATGGCACCTCATAACCCACAGCAGAATGCGGTGGATGAAAGGAAGAACATGAGTATTGTGGGAGTGGCATGCGCGATGTTGCATGATTAGGGCCTACCATTACACTTGTGGGCTGAATCATGCAACACAACTTTTTATTTGTAGAATAGAAGCCCTCATCAAATTCTTGGGATGAGTACACCGAAAGAGGCTTTTTTAAGGAAGAAAACATATGTGGCAAACTTATAGATTTTTGGTTCATCACTCTACTGCCATGTAACCAAAGATGCATGGAAAAATCTCGAGCCAACAACAGAGTTGGACATATTTGTGGGGTACACTGATACACCTCAGAACTATCGAGTATACTTGCCAACCAACATGATGAAAATGGTTCACAGAGATGTAAAATTCGATGAAGAGAAGGCCATGAGATGTTCCCTTGAGAGGGAGCTTCAACTACATGTTGTTGAGGAGCTTTTAGCTCCTAAGGAGGACCCTCAGGATGATGTGGAGTAGCCACATGTAGAGGAGCAGGGAGAGGAGACACACAAAGTCTTCCAGAGATGGGAGAAAGCACACCAGAGAGGCTGACATGTTATTGCATGATGCTAGAGAGAATGTGTGAGCACCCACATCTTAACGCAGGCAGAGGAGGTCAATAGAGAGATACATTGGCTACATGGATCTGATGAGTGGATGTGTAGAGATTGAGCCATCCTCTTTTCAGGAAGCACCACAAGAACCAGTTTGGGTTGATGCCATGCTTGAGGAGTATGACTCCATTGTTAGGAACAATGTTTTGGATGCTGTCCCAAGACCAACAGACAAGTCAGTGGTGAGTTCCAAATGGATTTACAAGGTAAATCAAGCAACATATGGTAGTGTGGAGAAACACAAGGCTAGTTTTTTGGCCAGAGGGTTTTCTCAAGTGGAGGGGATTGATTATGATGAGACTTTTTCTCTTGTTGAAAGGTACTCATCAATTAGATCCATTCTAGCACTATCAGCACAGATGGGATGGAAGACACATCAGATGGATGTAAAGACAACATTCCTCAATGACATTATTGTAGAAGAGGTGTATATTGAGCAACCTAAAGGATTTGAGACCTTCAATAGAGAGTCACATGTGTGCAGACTCATGCGAGCACTATATGGACTGAAACAAGCACCCTGTGCTTAGTACACTAGGATCGATAGCTATTTTACCAGGTTGGGCTTCACCAAAAGTGAAGCAGATGCGAACCTTTACCATATTGTGGTTGAAGTTAAATTGTTGATTATTGTTTTATATGTCGATGATTTTATTCTCATAGGTAATGATAAGCTGATCAAGTCTTGCAAAGAGGAACTTGCAAGAGAGTTCAAAATGAAGGACTTGGGGATCATGCACTACTTTCTAGGTATGGAAGTATGGAAAGGTGATGAGGAACTTTTTGTCTCTCAGGGCAAGTATGCCAATGAGATACTCAAAATGTTCCACATGGAGAGTAGTAAACCCATGGAGACTCCTCTAGCTGGTAATTGGAGGAAGGAGGATGCTACTTCTGGTGAAGTAGTAGAGATTACTATTTATAGGAAGCTTGTGGGTTCACTCATGTATTTTGTGAACCCACGACCAAACATGTGTTATGTAGTTAACCAACTTTGTCAAGCAATGGTTAAGCTAACCAAGCTATATTGGAAGGAAACCAAACATGTGTTGAGATACCTCAGAGGCACTACTTAGTATGGTCTTTGGTACAAATGGACAGAGGGAGTGAAGCCTCAAGGCTTCACCAGTGCAGATTGGGCAGGGAGTCCATCCGACAGGAAGAGCACATCAGGTGAGATCTTCAGTATTGGGTCAACAACTATTTCGTAGTACAACAAGAAACAGAGATCAGTTGCACTCATTTCAACAGAAGCATTATAGTACATGGCTGCTAGTCAGGAAACTTATGAGGCTATCTGGATGAGGAAGATTCTTGTTGGTTTGTTTGGTGAGCAGATGGATCCAACTGTGATTTACTGTGACAATGAGAGTTGTATCAAACTCTCTGAGAATCTAGTGTTTCATGATTGGTCCAAGCATATTGATATCTGGTATCATCATCTTCAAGATTGTGTGTAGAGGAGAATTATGTTGTTGGAGTACATTCCCACACAGGAGTAGGATGCAATAATTTTTACAAAGGCTTTGTCAAGATGAAAATTTGAGTTTCACAGAGGCAGGATTAAGGTATCAGATAATCCCTTTCTTGTTGAGAGGGAGTGTTAAAAATAGAAACAAGAAATCCTAATTTATTTTTTCCTTCAAATAAATTAGGAATTAAATCAAAATTATATTCTTATAACAACTTGCAATAGTTAACTAAGTTAATTTGACTTAGTTGGCTTAGGAAATTCGAATTAATTTGACTAATTTGTGATGACAACTGCTGATTCTCTGCCACAAGATGTTCTGCTTGTTGCTTCACTGCAACAAGTTCTCTTCTCATCTTGACATTCTCATTCAACAAGTACTGATAGTTACTTGTGCCGTTGTAGTGAATGAAACATTTGTCACCATGACTAGCCTAGGATTCCTTCTAGTGTTGGCAGCTACCACCTTCTCTATAGACACTGAGACTAGATTCTGAGGACCCTTTGGGAAATATCTGTGCCTCTATTGCATGATCCTCTTCTTAAGATGATCGAATGTTACACTGCATAAGTCCATGACTATGTCTACTAGTGGAGGTGTGATCCCCATCTATCCAAATGGAAGATGACCACTTGTGAGAGGATGTTCTCTTGGAGTATGTGGTTCTTCCTCCACTAGTTGGATGGTATTTTCTTCCTCAGACTGTTCCTCTTCCATCTCTCGACTTAGTTTTTTTTCTTCCAACCTCTGTGCTTCTTCTTCCTCCTAGGAATGCCTCTACTATTCTTCTTCTATCCTTCTCTTCTCTTCTTATTTTGCTTGTTGCTTCTCCAACAAATCATCCTACTAACTCTTCCTCTCTTCTTCTTTTGCTTCTATCCTCTCTTGGTCTGCTTGAATAAATCCAGAGTTTGAAGGACCGAATTTTAATTTCTTGCTTCTCTCGCATGTCGAGGAATACTTGATCCTTTTCTTGGGAGCTACTTTCTTTGCTTGAGGTGTGATCTCCTCCTCCTCTTGCACTTCCAAGTCTTGAGCTGGTGGATCGTTGGGTGAACTGGTCTCGTTTGTTGGATGTGTCTTCATGTTGGCATTGCATCAATTATTTATCTTCTCATCTTCGCTATGGACATCGATGAGTACCCTGTATTGTGACTGATCATTTGACAATGTTTCCTGATAATTCGCCTAGGATCATATCCATGGAAGTATTTAATGGCGAAGTGTAGGTGGTCTAGCTCCTCTATCTCTATTGTTGTTTCCTTGTGGCTCTTTAACTCATATAGTCCAATCCTCAACATAAAGATAGGCAAGGGGAGTTCTTCTTCCTATGAAGAATTCCTGAAAATCCCTTGTCTAGCTGATTTGCTACTTCTTGCATGACCACCTTGTTGGTCACGCATCGCGGCATAAGGTGAGGGGATATTTGAAAACTGAAGCACTTGATGTATGTAACCTTGGGAGTTGCAAACTGGTCCACGATATCTCCAAGAGACTCCTTTACATGATTGATCATGCAAGGAAGATCGATCTTAAATATCATGTGAAAGATAACTATGAAGAAGTGTTCAACCAATTTGTCTTATATGCCTTTGAAGCATGCTTTTAATAACACTCTGCTGTGGAAGTAAATCGAGAAATTCTCTTAGGGGCTTATTTCCAGTTCATTCCTGGGAACACATATTGTACAAAAATTCCATCTAAGAGAAATGTAGACATGTATAATTATGTTTCTTATTCACTCGTAAAGATGCTTTTGCTTGCCCCACCTGACGCTGTAACTCAGATAACAATATATCTACCCAATTGAAATTTCTACCATGTGTCACCACTATATTGAGCGTGTATATCCAATTCTCTTCGAACACCTCATTGTTCTTATGCCCATACAACTGACAATACATGGCTATCAAGTACTCATATACATCTCTAAGAATATTTGTAGGATAAATTGCGGATGGGCGATGACGAAACTTGGCAGGATCTCGACACCATGATTTGATAACGTCACTAGTGTCAAGGGTTTCCCATCTCATGTAGAAGTTTTCATTTGCATATTCATTGGAATTGAACATCTTATAATATGTCTGCATATCTTCACCAGAATAGGTGGCGAGCCGACTGCCACTCTCACTGCGTAGCACAAGGTAAGAGTCATCCATAAGTGTAATGATCCATTCAATCACGTCTGCACATGGAATGACCAGGAATTTGCGATCCTATGCATTATGGACTTCTTGATGTTAATGTATACATGAAAATATTATAAGTCCTCAACAAGCCTTTCCTGCACGAATGTGTTGTATATCTTGCTACATGTGACCTCTTTATCCTTATCAATAAAGCACTGTGTATCTGCATATATGGGAATATTTGGTTTTGTAACTTCTACAGGTTCATCAATGCTTGCTTTTGAAATTTCTTTGGGGGCCACTTTGCGATGCGACATGGCTCCAACGAATGATGACAAGGTGGAAATACTTGTAGCATGAACACTTGTTTGGGGCATCACCCTCATAATGACAATATTAGCTTAAAACAACCTACTTATGTAGAAATACTTTTAAATAATGTATAAAAAGCCATCATAGATGATAGAACATGAAAAACTATGAACGAAAATGAAAAATAACTTGCATGCATGAGAAAATGAGCATGCAAACTAGGAGGGCGCACTTTCAAAGGACGAAGGAATACACAGGGTCATTCGGGGTTTTGAAGTGAGCTCAAGCAAGTGGAGAAAAACACTTAGGGTGCACTGGCACACTTTGAAGAGTGGAAGGGATGGAGCTGTAACACCCTCCTCCCACATCTACCCAAGAAATTGACCAACCGGGGTAAACATGCGATGAGAGGCCACTACGATATGATTCAAACTCCTAGGTCACGTTAAGGAAGTGGAATTGACGAAAACACACCATACAAAAGTTAATTATCAGTTACATGACCCTTAGGAACCAATCCAATACTTTAAACAACCTTCCTTGGGGTCCCACTGAGCTTTTGGACAATTTAAGGCTCAGTTGCTCCCATGATATAGGCATGAATGCCGCTAGCAACCCAAATTCACTCTCACAAGCTTGCCTGCTAGCGACAAAATACCAGAACTATAAGTGCTATGCTAGCGAATTCGGGATTTCAGCCACTTTTTCAGAACTAGAGCCCAGGTCATTGCCCATAATTGAACCATCTCTTCAGATCAGTAAAATAACTTGGAAATGACAGTATTAAAGCAAATACTTGTTCAAGACCTTGACTGGACCCCTACTAGCCATGACAGGCATTTTGTCAAACATATAAAAAATGTGTAATATACATGTGTAATTAACAATTCTGAGCATAAGGGTCTCATACTTAGTTGAGAATCGCTAAGAACCATTGATGCCTCAACACATCAACTGCCATTGCATCCATTAGGTTATAGATACATTGATCATTCAATTACAAGTAGAAACGTGATGAGAGCCACACATGGCTGGCGTCATAAAACACATACATAGCCAGCATAATAGGGATCAAAATACTCATGAAAGTACAACCATATAGACCACATACAATCCGTCAAAATGTTCATAGAAATAAAGGGAGAAATAACCTTTCATTAATGATGCAAAATCCAAACCTGGGATGGGACTTCCACGTTCCACCCGACTATAGAATGACTAAGCCAAATCTCTCTTTAGCCATTCATCCCCATGACATATTCCAAGAATGAATGTGGGATCTCATAGAACACATCAATCAAAAGTCATCCAGGGCTTCTAGAGGCCATCCACCTCAACCCATCAAATAGTGATTCCACCTCACAGTCAGACATCACAAAATCATCATCAGATCGGTCTTTATCCTAGCCATCTAGGGCTTCAGAGTATTTGTCCAACCTGGCTACTAGACTAGTAACTCAACCCACAACTTTTACCAGGTTCTAGAGCATTTGTCCAACCAAGACTATGGGACTAGTAACTCAACCCACTAAGGGCTCCAGAGCATTTGTCCAACCCAGGCTACGAGACTAGTAACTAAACCCAAGCTGTTCCAGGGCTCCAGAGTATTTGTCCAACCAAGGCCACGTGACTAATAACTCAACCCAGGCTAAGGAAACATGAGAACCAACCAAAAACACAACAAGGATTAAACCCACAATTACCATGGCTATCTAGGAAATGGCAAGGTTATGCATTCCACTGTCAATCCCGACCATCCTCCATGACAATGACAGATCACAACCAACAAACCACATGCATATGCTATGCATGCCAAAACTAGTGAGGGAAACATACATGCAAGTTAGTACTTGCAAATAAATATGATTTAGCTTCTGATCCCGATGCCCTCCTGCGCTTTCCTGCTTTTCCTTTGCCTTCTTGCTCCAAGAATCCAAGTATGCCACATCCTCCAAGAGTGCTCCAAGAAAGTTGTAAGTCTCCAAGAGTATGAGAGAGAGATAATAATGAGAGAGAGAGCTTCAACACTGAACTGACAAAAGGTTACCAACTGATCCTCAGAAGCCTTTTTATGATGAGGCCTCTATTTTCTTCATTTTCCTTCTCACGTGCAGCCTGTGACCTTTCACCTCCCTTTTCTCCTAATTTTCATTATTTTCATAAAAAATTGTGCCAAAAATGCCATTTTTCCTTTCTAAATCCTTAGCCATTTCCTTAGCCATAAACAACCAAATGAACACCCCCTATGATGTCTTGAACATTCAGCTTGGAATAAGTGTCCCATCGACCGTGGTTATTGTTTTTAACTTTTATTACACAGAATTTTCACCAGGGATGTTACAAGAGCATTGAGCCTTTAGGTCTTCCCTGTGATCAAGGGGATGGGGAGGGTGCACTATCGCACTACGAAGGGAAAAAGCAATGGGTTAACAAGTCTTTGAAACTTCAAAATGCGCCCATGCACTCAAGGAAAAGGAGGGCACCCTATCGCATGCCGAAGGGTTGAAGGAAGAATGCTTCATGACTTTGTGATGCAGTTAAGAGAGGGTGCAATTATTCGCGGTGAAGAAGTGTGCTCTAGAGGAAAACTTGACCAAAACGGGGACAATTTTTGAGACTGATCGGGCTTTGAGCTCAAGAAGTGCGCTGTATTAGTTGGAAGCTTAGAAACAAGTTTTAACAAGAAGATTTAATGCTAAGACGAGGAAAATAAATATCTACAAGGCTTTATAGTTGATGTCACAATTCAAGGTGGAATATGAAAGGTTTGAATAATGTGAAGAGTTTCTGCATGCGACAATAGATTTACACTTGCAACATGAAGATTCAACATAAATGCCAACAAATAAACTGAAAAATAAAGGATCGACAACAAAAAAAGAAAGAATGGAAGTGAAAACATGAAAGGCAATGAAGAGATTATACACGCAAAACTTACTTACTGCATTGGATGATAAAGAGCCTCTTGATTCCTAGCTATTTTACCAATTTAGATGGAATGATTATGCAAGAAGAATGATTCACTGAGTTGATTTAAAGAAGTTTACATACAAAAATGGTTCATGCATGAGTTCCACTTGTCGTTGCATGAAAGGATTAGTTAAGAGAAATTAAGTGGGCTCCTATTTTCTAGGAGTGTGCCCACATGCAACAAGATGGCACATGCATGCATCCAAGAAGGCACATATCCTCATCACGAAGGAGTGCGCTCATGGAGGGCGCACTTGTTCAACATGAAGGAGTGCACTCAAAGAGGTAACACTTCTTCGGCCTAAAGGAGTGCGTTCAAGTTAAGCACATGTCTTCACTGACTTGGAGTGAGCATTTGCTTTTTGAGTGTTTTTCTTTCTTTTGTTTTCTTTTTCATGCTTTTGAGAGTTTTTCAAGTGTGTGCATGGCGAAAAGGCACATTTCTAAGTAAAGAAAGATCACGAGTTCACCTAACCGTGGAATAACTAACTCAAGCACTTCTAATGGCTAAGTGATGATGCTTAAGAAACACTGACTTAGGAGGATGCAACATTAGGAGAAAACACATAGATAACAAATCAAACAACATGACAACTCAAGGGGGCTTGAAATGACAGTTATTGTAGGCTCCAAAATTGAAATAGGAAAATTTTTTGGAGGGTTGTTGTCATAACGAAAACATCACCATAAATATATAAACCAAGTATTTCATGCACTTAATGACTTAATTTACGAAGAAAATCAAATGACTTTTTTATTATTGTAGCAAATTGACTTTGTAAATCCTTTAAAAACAAAATTGAGGGAGTTAAGCTTTGAGGTACTAAAATAAGAGATTTTAAAAATCTATTTCTAGGGAAGATATCCCTTGGAATATAGTTTCCAAACCAATTCTAATCACCTCATTATGACACCGTATGCAAATGTTAAGCCCAAATTACTAATTATTAGTCATAAAATTAGTATTATGAATAGTCTACATATTGACTATTCATTAGTATATTTGACATATCAAAATATTAAATATTCAAATCTTGTTTACATGGAAGATTGATATTTGACTCTATTTTAAAACTCAATTTGAATCACTTTCTTTGGACTTCATATGAAAACATTATTCATAAATTAGTGATCGCCTATCTTAAAAACAACATATTGAAAACTCCTCCTCCTTCATTGTTGATTAATAATTTTGAGATAGTAAATAAAGGATTTTTTAAGACTTATTTCTTTGTAAGATAATCACTTGAATACACTTTATTATCCCATTGGAATCATGCTAATCAAACTTTATATGGAATAGTTTTGCTAAAAAGAGTCACTGTAGGTCTATACTGTAAGTCATGAACAATGTTTCCTTACAATTTGTTCTTCATTAAATTTGATATAGGAGTTAAACTTCGAAATAAAATCTTGTTTCTATTGAATATAGATAATTTAATCTCCAAGTGGAATCACATCAATCCATTAAAAAATGAAAAATATTGGTTAAAAATACTAATTATTGGTTTAAGCAAAAATTCACATACAACCCATTAAGTATGATATTCTTTAGAATGTTTTGCATATCAATTGAAATTAATTTAGAAATATATTTCTCCTAGATATATCCTTCTAAAATCACTTCAATATAGTTTTGGAATTACTTGAATTGGACATCAAATTAATATTTTATCAACAAAACACGATTGGGTTGTCTAGGTGGCCACTACCCCTCAATAGGGAAATGTATTTGTCTTTGTTTTTCTTTGGATCTGTGTCCTATGCACTACTTTTCATTTTTTTGTTTATGTATTGGATGAGGACAAGACCATATAGCTCTCTTCCTCTATCATCTCACATTTTATTGCAGGTAAATGCTAAGTTTTTCTAGCTCACAAAAGGATAGAAGGTCAAATCATGAACGATTGATTTTAAAAGATCAATTTTTGAAGACTTGTGAATGAGAGTGTGATATCCAAACACCCAAGCTAAAAATGTGTGACATCATAATATGTTGATCAAGCTATGTTCGACGCAGTCTGGTTCCTCAAAGACTCCTACAAAGTGTTCTAGATGTTGACCAACAACACCAACAATCCCAAAAGTTTCCAACATGGATAGGAATCAATGCAAATGAAGAATGATATGAAGACCAAGTGAAGACTAGCATCAAAGAGAAGTCATGCTCCATTGTCACATATGCCATTGCTACAAATGAGGTCTTCTCAAGAGATCTATCATTCATCCTAATTATTCACCATGGTATGCCTATTTATATTTCCTTCTTCTGAATAATCCATCTATGTTGAAGTCCAAATTTTCATTTCTACTACTAGTATATGACTTCAACCCATTTTTCCTTCACAAGATTTTCATACCTTCCTTCTCCATCATTTTTCCTTCACGAGATTTTCTTACCTTCCTTCTTCATCCACCCCCAACTCATGAACAAAGTTTTTCAGTTCACTTACATGCGAAATCACCTCACTGTACTTTTTCTTTTCCAAATAAATTCTTGCTTGATAGTCAAAATATTTAATTTATGATTCTTCAAATCATTTCGTTCTATGCTCGAGTTGGATGATGTGGGATTCCTTAAGGTCCTCCTTCCAACAAATCTTGTCCCATTGACATCAACACCTTATCTAGGATCAATATTAGAGATATCATATGGTACCTTGGGACTTGCATATGTTAATGGTAGACAACCTCGCCGTCAACAATGGGTATTCATTAATGTCTCTAATTGACAGATTTTGCAAGTGAATCGATTTGAACACATCTATTCATACCTTTCAAGACGTACTATTGTACCTTGACACTCATTTTCATTAATGATGAGTTGTCTCATATTGGTTAACAATATCTATAATGATTGGTAATCCAATAAATTCTTCCCATATTTTACTTTAGCACATTTATTCACATGGATAAAATTGTGACACATATTTAGATATGATGAAATACTTTATAATTTCATATCACTAACAATAATTCACAATTCTCATTATTATTTTTCAAATAAAAATTCAACTCCAATAAATTAATTCTACCCATAAAAAGATAATTCACTCAAATGCATAATTCATGGACTTCTCAAGTAAATGCATGTATCTTGTTTACCCATAAAGTACCCACAACCATCCAATCACTCAAAATCTAAAATATCCATTATAGGCTTATGCTTTCCTAATAAAACCCCAATTCCATAAACAACCCAAATTTCAATTTTAAATGAGGACAAATTCTAAAATCTCAATAAACAACTCCTTATACATTAAATAAAATAATATAATCTCACAAATCATTCTCTCTCATGAAGTAAGCACCCATTATCTAGCCTTCACTAATATCTCACATTCTTCCAATATTCAGCCATAAGTTTCTTTAAGGTCCATACATTTCACAATTTCCAGAGTCTATCATATGCTTTCACAATTCTTTATGGACCATTACTTCCATTAATTTATTCACAAGTTGGGTACGTTCCTTGACAAATTGATGCCGAAGTATCGACCTTCTTAAAAGTAGCAATTGACCACGCCTCTCTGCAATCCAATGCAGATTTCAATTCCAGAATTTTAAGCCACGATTCCAACACAGAGTAGGCACATTACCAGTCAACGATTCACTAATAACTGAATATGTCAATGGTGCTCAACGCAGAACAACGGCCATGCATTTCCCTTTAATAATGTAATTCCAGATCTCGCATATTTTGGCCACACCTGTCACAATTATTTGCTGGATTTTCTTCTATTACCAACGCCCATGACTTAGGTTCGATTCCACCTCTCAAAGGGTATTCAAACTCGTTTACAATATTCCTGTAACTATTAGTTATCGGAAACCACAACCAGCCATTAAACCTTTCAATCATCCGTAACAAACCATTACAGGAATCACATACTGCTAGAAAATCTTCCGTTCATATTACATACAATTTCCAGATTTCACCTTTAAATAATTAATCCATTCACCATTGCGCCCAGGCAAAGATATTTATCATAACCTCAAACAATGCACATAAATATCCACCAATTAAAAACATATGAAGATGCTATTCATAAATCAAATCCAACTATACATCATACTGGTTTGATATACAATATGGTCAGGCAACCTTATCCTTTCTCCCTTCACTGCACAGTCACACTCTACCTCTCATTTTTTTTCTCGTAAGCTTGCAATGATTAATAAAACCAAGAGAAAATAACAACTCCGTTTAGATTTTCCAATCCTTTTAGCTATCCTAAGATCAAGTTCGAAGGGATAGTTGGTCGAGTTCCTCTTGCTAAGTACTTCATTTATTGGGAGGTCATAGGGTCAAATCTCCTCGATGCCCTTGGGTTAGACCTTGCTAGTTTAGCCGGCGAATAGATTCCTTCGGGTTGATCTTCTTGGATTTTCCCATGGATGTAGGGCCACTTAGTCTTCGTGAACCACCCTAAAAAAAAATCAAGAAGTTGGAAACTTGAGAGTTATGCTCATGCATAAGAAATGTACTTAGAAAATTCCCATGCCTATATCCTCTTTTTGATGTCCTCATATCCCTTTCTATCTTTGCCAATTTTTTTCGAGGATGGAAAACACCATTAGTTGGAGGGGGGTGAGGAGTAATCAATTTTTTTTTTTGCTAAGCTTGGTAGATCATTCTTTTTCATTATAAAATAGGTAAGCAAGTTACAACAATATAGATCATGGTTAGGTGGTCTCAACTTGCCCATCGAGAAACCAAGTCTGTTGACCACCTAACTGCATTATAAGCCATCTAGTAACAAAAAATACTTAGTCTATTTATCCAAGCTATATAAACTTGATTGTCATGTTCACAACCATATTCTAGCTGCCTATACATATATATGATTGCAAACTGTAAATTAAAATCTATCCGCATGAAAACTAATCAAAAAAAGACTAAGAGTTAGCATTCTATTCCTCTTGCTCAGCAGTTGCCGAAGCACTTGAGGCTAGATCTTTTGTGCTTGAGCTTGATAGCTCGTATCTCCTCGCCTTCCCGATGTCGCTACTCCACTTTCACCATCGTTACCTCTGTGCTTACCCCCTCCGAACTGTTTTCCCTCTTTGCGGCCAGGAAACTCAACTGCATGCAAATGCCACCTTCCCTTCTCTTGCTTTCCTTAAGCCTGCCAACGGTCACCACGCCTTGCACTTCATGTGTGTGGGAGGTGGTGGCACCATCCCTTCCTGTCCCTTCCATTATGATAGCCTTAATGGCTCTGTTCGCCAACTCACACCTCGATCGGGGGTCTGTATGCCTGGAGCGCTCTTTCTCTAGTCATTCTCCAGGATCTCCTTCAAGGGCAGGAACCGATCATCCTCTGGTTGCTTTGGCCATACTTGCTCAAGAGGTGCATTTTGATGACTGCAACCCCAGTTTTCCAGAAAGTCCGCCGCTTTATTACCATCCCTCCTGATGTGATTAGTCATTATATAGGTGAAGTTGTTGATGATGTTTCCTATCTCTTGGATTAGCCTTTCTGTTCTCCAGCTGTGGCTCAACTTTTCCCATTTAGTTCCTTGATTTAATTTTTTCACCATTTTGATTACTAGCCTCGAATCACCTTCCATTACAATATTCCTGTATCCTATTTGGGTTGCTACATGAAGGCTCTGTCTTACAGCTGCAAATTTTGCTTCGTTGTTGCTAGCAAATCCATAGTGATCTGCATATATAAGAGTGGTGTTGCCTCTGTGGTCTCGAAGCAGTCCTCCAAGGACTGTTGGGCCCAGATTTCCTTTCGAAGGCCCATCGAAACTTAACTTCATAAATCCCTTTGGTGGAATTGTGTAATAGTTAAGGGAATCCATTCCCCTCAAGGCTACCTTCCAGGAAGCTTGTGCTATCATTGCCGGAGCTATGTTCAATATCTACATTATTCTAGCCTCGTGGGGTGGAACCTGTGAGTCCTCTGGATACCACTTCTCTGCCAGAATTGTTTCTCTGATATTTTGTATGATCCCTTCCCATACCACCTCCTAAGGAAGAAGCTGATCCTTGAAGATTCGACGATATCACTCTTTCCAAATGGCCCAGAGTATTAGTCCCAGTGCGAATCCCCAAGCCTTGTTTATGATTGGGCTGGAGAAAATGCATGTTCTCCATAGGAGGATGGTTTCTTGAATGCTTTGTCTGTTCTGATCCATTCTTCCGAAGAGGTCCTCCATCTGTCTCCATTTTTGTTCAGCATATGGGCATGTGTTAAGTATATGTTCAAGGTCCTCTCTATGCACATTGCATAGTTTGCATAGCGACAACCCATAGAAGACCCTTCTTTGGAGCTAGTCCTAGGTAAGAATGTGGTTTCTGCTCACAAGCCAAAGGAAGTAGGCCACCTTTGGCCACCATCTCCCTCCCCATATCTTCTTCCAAATCTGGTTCTGGCCTCCCAACTCTCGCCCTGCCCTTAGATTATACACTTCTTTGATAGTGAATGTCCCTTTGGTAGTATGCCTCCATCTAAGGATATATGTTCCGTTTAGGATAGTTATTTTCCTTGAATCTAACTCTTCTAACTTATCCTATTGATTCGATTCTAGGGCCTATGGCCAATCTGACTTCTTCCATCTCCGCCAACCTTCCTGCGCTTGGTCTGATTTCTAGAATTGTTCCACCGTATAAAAATTCCTCCTAATTGTGTATAGAAACAGGCCCCTTAGGTATTGTCTACTCAGAAGTTTATCCCGTTGTTTCCATGAGTCTTGCCAAAACAGAGCCATTTTCCAATCTCTGATTTCCTAGAAGAAGTGTTGTTGAATAAGGTCTTTGTTTCGGGCCGCCAAATTTCAAATTGCCGATCCTTTGGGAGGGGAGTCTCAGTATCTTAAGATATCTTCCATTCTGACATGCTTATTATATTTTTTCATCCATATTTTTTTCTAGAGATAAGTCCCACCTCCCATCTAAAGCCACCAAAGTTTAGCCCCCATTACTTGATTTAAGATATAAGGGTCTCATAGACCCAGGCCTCCATCCATCTTTTGCTTTGTTAAGTTTTGCTAGGATACCAGCACCCATTTTCTCATTTGCCTACCTCCTTCCCATAGAAACTTCTTAAACGTTTCCACCATCTTTGTGCATGAGGTTTTTTGTGCAGCCATCCATGAGAGTTGATAGATTAGGATAGATTGTAGAACTTATTTAAGAAGGACTGTCTGGCCCGCCAAATTTAACCATCGGAAAGGCCAGCCACTGAGTTTACTCGTAATTTTTTGGAGAAGGGATTGCCAATAGGAGGTCTTTCATGGAGTTTCAATACCGAACCCCAGGACCTGAGCTAGATATGGCTTTATGTTTCCGGGAGTATTGAAAAAGAAAATACATGATTTTTCATTGTTGATCATTGTCCCTGATGTCTCCACGAAGATGAGGAGTACCTCTTTGATGTGGTGAGTTTCGCGAAGCAACACATGACAAAAGAGTATGATATCGTCTACAAATTGTTGATGTGTGATGGGGAGGTCATTGACCCATAACCTCAGGCCTTTAATATGGGAATTTCTAGCTTCGGTCTTAAGGTATCGGCCCAAACCTTTTGTCGCAATAATGAAGAGAAACGGGGAGAGAGGATCCCCTTGGTGTAGGCCAAACGAGGGGTTAAAAGTTTGATAGGGGGAGCCATTGAGCAGAATGGAGAACACAGGGGACGACACCAAGGCCCACACCTAATTAATCCATCTTTGATCAAACCTAAAAGCCCTGAGGACATTGCTGAGGTACTCTTAGCTTAGGCGATTATAAGCCTTGGAAAGGTCTAGCTTGATCATCATGCCCGAGAGTTTTTGGGATTTGAGAGAATGCACTATGTCTTGGTAAGTGACAAAGCCATCCAGTATCTATCTGCCTTCAACAAAACCCGTTTGCTTAGGGGAGATGAGATAAGGAAGCAGAGGCTTCAGGCATTTAACAATCACCATGGTTATGATTTTGTATATGACATTACAGAGGGAGATAAGTCTATAGCCTTGGGGTCTTTAGATTTAGTGTATTTCGGAATTAAAGCAATGAAAGTCACATTCAAGCTAGGACATACCTTTTGGTTACAACGCGATTCTTCCACCACATCTAGTATATCCGATCTTATACAATTCCAAGCAGCCTGATAGAATTCCGTTGTAAAGTTGTCTAGACTGGGTGCCTTGTTCTTTGCCATTCCTTTCACCGCTTCCTCGACCTCTTCCTGGGTCACTACATGCATGAGGTCTATATTATGTTCTCTTGAGATAAGTTTGAGAATGTTCCTCATAATCCGTTGAGTAGCCTCTGAGCAATCTTGAGGCGGCTCCATTAGTATGGATTTGAAGTGTTGAACCAATAGATCCTCCATCTCCTCATGTTGGATTACCCAGTTTCCATCTTCATTCTTCAGGAAATAGATTCAGTTCTATTGCCAGTGTTGAATCATTGCTTTATGAAAGAAGCGGGTATTCTGTTTGCCTTCCCTCAACTAGTTGAACTTGGACTCCTGCTTCCATAGAATCTCCTCCAACTTTATCCTCTCCTCCAACTGACTGATTAACTTCCCTTCTTCCACCGTGAGGCTATCTGTTCACCCGTGTTGGATGATTTGTTGTTGTAAATCCTGGATTTTATTATTCAACTGATGTCGGCCCTTCATGATATGGCTGAACTCTTCTCGATTCCATTTCTTGATCTCCTTTAATTCCGGTTGGAAGGTATGCATAGCGTTTTTTCCTTTCTCCTCACTGGTGCTCCATCATTCCTCTATTTTCTTAATTAGGTTGGGGTCTCGTAACCCGAAGGCTTTGAATCTGTATGGGCGATTATTCGGTCCAATTTTCAAATTATTTCCAATTGGATGGGCCAGTGGCCTGAGCCCATGCATGGGAGGATCGAGGCTTCGAAGAAAATGTCTCTGCTAATGACATGCTCTGAGGCCAGAAACCTGTCCAACTGTGAGGAAATCTGATGGGTTCCTCCCCGACGATTGTTCCATATGTAAATTCCATTGTTCGTCTATAGGTCCACTAGGTGCATATCTGTTATGATATCCCCAAATGATTCCATCTCTGTCTCAATACGAGGAATACCTCCTCTCTTTTCTTCCAATGATGTTATCATATTAAAATCCCCACCAAATATCCAGAGGTATTTAGGGCATACCTCCCTCAGTCAGGGGAGGTTCTGTAAGAAGACCACTTTTTCTACTGGAATGTGAGGCCCATAAATCCATGTCAAGAGGACCCAATCTCTAGATCCCACATGTCGAAACTTTCCTGATAGTATCCTTGGAAAACTAATCCAATCCTCAAATGTTACCTCCCTTGGGCTCCAAAGGATAGATAGGCAACCAGCACTACCTCTAGCGTCTTGAGAAATTACCTAATAATAGGGGTTATAACTCCTTAGGATTTCTTTGAGCTTGACTTCTGCAATCTTTATCTCCTAAAGAATCATAATACTTAGATTGTCTTTTCTCAGTCTCTCCTTTAGGCACCGTTGTTTGCCTCTGTTGTTGAGGCCTCAGACATTCCATGATATAATTATCATTCAAAGGTTTATTGAGTTGGTGGAAAACCGTTGATTGTGACACCACCCTTCTCAAGTTTACCAAAATTTCCCCTACAATTTGAATGGACTCACTCAAGTTCTTTATACCTTGTTTCTTTCCTCCTTTCCCCTGAGGTCCTTGCTCCATCACTTGGCTTGCTTGGGATCCCAAGCGCTCTGGTTGATCCACCCCTATCATGCTTGTTTGGCGTGATATTGTTGAAAGGCATCCTTGTATAGCTGTTTCTGATCTTCTGGGATAAATCTCTCATCAAGGTGACACCATTTTCTCAACAGTCATTTCATCACTTGTTATTTCGTGCTAAGGTCTTCCTTTTGACTGTCGATCTCCATATTGGCTTGGTCCACTACTTGCAGGGATACTTATTTTTCCTGTGGTTCCACTTCTTCTTTTTGTTTGGCGTTGCTCCCTCCCCTTTGGGGGTTTGGCTGGGTTTTTGGGCCCATCTTCGACGCAAAGGTTTCAACACTTTCCTCATCCTCCTGTAGGATCTCAAAGTGATTGTGATTGCGAAGGCCCTTTCCACTTGGTCCCTAATTAGGGTTTTGTGACTTTTTCTGAGTCCTTTTTCTTCTTTGGACTTATGGAATCCCTCTGCATCTTCTTTTTCTCTGTTCTCCCCACTGGTATTAGGGGCTTCTGGCGATTCTTGTTTGTTCAAAGGGCATGCGAGAAACAAATGTCCATACTCGTGGCACCTACAACATCTGAAAGGTATGTTCTCGTAATCTAGAGGCTACTGCCATACCTCATCATGGTATTCCATCTCTATGAATTACGGTAGTGGCTCTGTTATGTTAATATAATTACAGGTCTAGCATAAGAAGTGTATCTTCCCTTTTTGGTGAGTCTGCAACCTTGACGAATTTCCCGATGGAGTTGCTAATGCCTTGTAGGATCTCTGGGTCCCAAAAGTCCATTGACAGAGCAAATAATCGAGCCCAAATAGGTGTCTCTAGGAGTTTTCCTGATCTGGGTTGTAGCTTTCCTCCTAGTGCCTCATAAAGAGTCCTGTGTTGTTGAAAACATAGGGGCCTTCTTCAAAGACTCGTTCCTTGTCTTCCAAATTGGAGAAGATTACTGTGAAGAAGACTTTAGCTCCCAGCTTAAGCTCTATATGGCCTTTTGGCTACCATTTATAGTGGATCCATTTGACTAGATCCTTTTTTGCATGCCAAACCCCAATAAACTTGCATATTAGGGCATGGTCTTTCATGCATTTCCTGTACGCTTCCAGTTTGTTATTTGGTATGATGAATCTCGAATTTTTCGTGGCCTTGGGCAGGCACTGACCCCTCATCTGTCCTTGCCATTAGGTGCCCAAAATCGGAGGTCCTTTGTCGCCGCCTCCTTGGTGACCAGTTGATGTGGTTCCGTGGTTGCTTATTTCTTGCACCGTTGCATTATTGTAGGAGGGTATCTCCCCCCCCCCTCCCCTATTACCACACTCATTTCTCTATTAGCTGACTTGCTCTTGGTAGGTACAGTCGATCTCTTTTTCCTTTTGTGAGATTATGCCGTGGAGGCTTCAAGGTTTGCAGACTATAACCCTAGCTGTAATATTGGGGTGGGGAGTAATCATTAAACATACCTTTTAAAGACCATTTACTCATGCTCATTTGATGCCTTGAATCCTTAGAGGATTCCGAAATAAAAAGTTGCTTCCACACATTTTGCTATCACTATAAGAAAATAAACAGTTCATTGGTTTGTATATGAGCATGAATCTGAATTCAAATTTAGTGGTTTGAGGATGTTTTGCATGAAAAAGACATGCTTTGGAACCTCTTAGATCATAAATAATTCAAACTAGGCATTCAAGGGAATGTGGTCAAAGTAAAGTCAAGAGCAGGTTTCTGTGGATACCTGAGTTTCTATAGCTAACAATTTGAGAACAATCAAAATAATTTTCAAGCCACTTTTTGCACATCTACTAAAAACAACTTAGGTCAAATTAAAATATTAGGAGACATGGGTTTTGTGTATAATATAACCATTTGAGTAAGACTTGAATGAAATTCTCAAAAAATGCACAATGCACTAATATATGAATATGTTTTCAACGTAGATTTCTACTTTTTTACTATTTTGCATAAATCAAACTGAATTCAACATTTTGCACAATAATCTATTTTGTTCATCAAAATGAAACTTTGAAGGTACATTATGGTAAATAATGTAAAAATACATTATTTTTTCTTTTCAAGCATTCAATTTAGCCTTAAAATGAGCTCATGCTGTAGATTTTTGTGCAACTTGGACAATAGAGGAATTAATATGTTTTTAGGTTAGAAGTAGTTATGACTTGGAGGTTCAGTTGATGGCTTTAAGAGCTATGACCACATGTCGTTACAAACTTAAAGGGCTGAGTTGAGGGCATTATTTTATAGGTTTCACTTTATTCTTCTGTATTCAAGATCAACCTTTTTGCAACTTGATCAACCAATTCAATAACAATAATATGGCCACATTGTTTTAAAGTTTTGATTGATATCTTGATGATTAAGAGGATCGATCCACTTATGGTAAACCCTACATGCTATTTTGAACATCTTTTATACATATTATGGAAGACCCTAACACGTGTTTGAAAGCCATTTGGAGAGTTATTGGAACATTGTTGGTTTCTTTACTTGCTTTGTATTTGAGGTAATGGTTGAAATGCTAGATTTGCAAATGTAGTCCACAAGTATATGCGTGTTTGAGCATTAAAAGAGAATTGCAAATGTTGCTTTAAAATCAACAACAACCTTAACTATTGCATTTTTTACTTATGGGTGACTCATCTTATGAAATTTGAATGAGATTGAATTTAGAGTGGTATTGTGAAAGCCTTAACATAGAGGAGGGTAGTACATAATTTTTTTTATCAGTCATATAACATGAAGGTATAACCAACACAATTTTTGTGGCTACAATAGGAGTTATGATAGCATGGAAGATGAAACCGGACATAAATTGATTTGACCATATATTGAAAACCATGCATCCATTGGTCTCAAAATTTGGAGGAAAAATGCATAAAGGTATGGTAAATACACACAAAAAATTTCAAGCAGTTCCAATTTGTATTTTCAAGAAATTGGATGTCATGACCTATAACCATTTCTTATTTTACTAGATATTTGTGCATCCATTGGCTAAATTTTTTTGTGAGCATATGTATAAAGGTAAAGGTAATGACCTCACCAAATTTCATGAAAAACCGATTTTTAGATTGAGAGATAATGACTAGACAAGTCTGCTACAAAAAGTCAGCGACCAGACTTGGGTGACTTCATCAATTTTGTTCAAGAATTGGTATGCATAAACCTATTTTTTTATGGATGGCTACATTCAAAGCATGATGAGATTGTTGATGTAAAATGGTTTTGTATATTAGTTGCATCACTATTTGCACAACTATTGGTTTATGAATGCATGCACATGGGTTTATTTTTTAAGCATGAGATTATTTGTTGTAGCAAGTGCTGCCACACAAGAAACAATACTAAAAATTTGTAGTTGCCATAGAAAACCAACAACATGAAATTCCATTGCTACTCAAATACTTTTTAGAGAAAGAAAATTCAGTCACATAGTTCAAAATTAAATGCAAGATGACATGCAACATCTTCAGATGGGGGAAATGTTGGGTTACCAAAATGCCATCATTTTAGCAACTTTTTTCTTGATTTTAAACAATTTTAAGCTTGCTAGAAACCTTGAACTAAGGTCATTTTAACGATATATGTGGGATTAGGTTCTATATTTTTGAATACATTTATTTTAGTATTTTAAAGTGAATTCATGATTAAAGATTAGAAAAATAACATATTTTCACTTATATTTGAAAGGTGGTTGAGTTTTGTGATGGTAGTAGGCATATTTGAAGATTCTAACAATCTGATCCTGATGATGAACCACAGAGGTTGGTTCGAAACATCAATTCCAAAAAAAATGAATGCAATGATTCCAGAAGATATCACCACACAAAATATATATCGCAAAAGCCTCAAATATATGATTCTAACAATGCAATTTTTTACTAATAAGGCCCAAATTTGAATTTCATCTTCAATCCTTGAAGATTTGATCAAGATTCAGGAAGATCAATCAAGTATGTTGGATGGAGAATATTTGTTATCAAATATTTTAGAGAGATTTGTGGAAATATATTTAGAGATATTACTTGCTAGTTATTAGATATTGGTTGTAACTAGATGAGAAATTTTTGGGTCTAGGAGAGATTGTGTATTTGAATTTATTATTGGTTACCTTTTTTTATTATTATTATATATAAATAAGATTTCCTTCTCCATTTCAAGAGAGGAATGCTGGAACATATGTCCCTCTTATGATGGGATAATTAAAACTTCTTATATTTCTTATCATGTAGTTTGTATTATCATCTCATCTACTCTAAGCACAACACTGAGAGTTTCATAGGCAATAAGGAAACTTGTAGCAAGGGTCCACTGCATAGGGACTTTCGTTTCCATTTATTTTATTTAAGTTTTTATTTTGTTATTTAAATTTAGAATTTATTCCTTGTTCTTACAATTTAGTTCACAACTTACAATTTAATTTATGTAGTGTGGCTTGCTTATGCAAAGAGTGATTCATTTTAAGAATTTATTTATTTCTAAGTGTTTTCTTAGTTGTCTCTAGTGGATAAGATATATTACATGATTTCTATTGCTTTTACGTAGTTACAAAGGCTAAAGAATTTCACTTGGATTGAAATTGTAATTGAGTGCACACTTATAGAGGCCACAATCTTTCACTTGCTTAGGTTGAAATCATAAATTGATTGTAAAGTGGATACGTGTCATAGGAATGGGTTATTTGCTGCAATAGAATGTCCTTCAATTTTATTTAGTAAACTAATTCCTGTAAATATTGTGCATACGCTTTGTAATATTATGAACTCTAGTTGGCAAATTAAATTCAACAATTTAAGAAAATTAAACTACCTAACATACTGACCATTGGTGTACATTATTAAGAAATACAACAAAACCCATCGATAATGATAATGGACATCTAGTTGCCTAGTACATTCTAGTAAGTGAAAATATATGTGTTGTCAAATACTTGTAGAATCTATCAATCAGGGAATGTTGATGTATTCTCACTGTCATTAGTGATGTAACTTGCCACTGATGACAACAAACCCCAAGGTACTATAAAATCTCTAGATCCCATTCCCAAAGAAAATGAGTCAATGTTGATGGGAATATATTTATTGTAAGAAAGGAATTGAAGCATTCATCGACATCCAACATGAGCTAACATGAGGAACAAGATTTGAAGGTATTATACAAATCCTTACAAGGGCACACCATTGAGTGTCTATCTCACACACACCAATTGAAAATAGTGCATAGAAGAGACTCTTTGAGAAAAAATTAACAATGGATGTTGTTGAAAGAGGTGAGGAATTCCACCAATGATGAAAATGGAAATTAATGTATGGCATAGGTCCTAATATGTAGAAAAGTTATTTCCATTGAAAACATGGGAAACTACTCAAGTAGGGACCAATGAAATTCTATTTCTTGAGTGCAAGACGACCAATCAATGATTAATACGGGCCTAAGATGATATTGAATTAGGTCAATCTCTCATAGCAATGTGTTGTTATCAATAAGAGATGACCTTCTATTGGGAAGTCAACTAAGACTTTTCTTACCAGCATAAGTAAAGAACAATAATATTGATGCAACTAAGAACAACTTGAAAATAGGGAAAATAAACATGGATGGTCAAGGATTTTAAGGAATGGTTCATATAGGTTGAAGACAAACCTTGAAGATAAGCATGACACAATGACAAATTGGGAAAATTTTGACACAAAGAGGAATAATGATATAAATCAGAGACATAAGAGGAATTAATAGAATCTCCATAGTGATTGGAATAGTAACCAAATAAAGGTGTAAAAACTCAAAGATCAAGGTTCATCTCCTAAGACCACTAAAACCCAACTTGTTAAATAGAAGACTCACAACCTGGTTCTTTGTTCAAGAGTGACATCACTAAAAACTGCTACCATAAAAAGTAAAGATCTTAATTCTTTGCTACCCACTTTTTCTTTCAAAACATTTGAATTTTTGTGTCATTTAATGTTCATAAACCATTTAAAAAAAGAATAATTCCATGATATAGTGGAGTAAACAGGTGTAAGAGTGCAAGCAACTAGTTTCAATTGCAAATAACATATCTATACAAAATAAAATGCAAAAAACATGTGCAAGATATAAACACTAATCAACATGTTTTTTAATAGATAATGCCTTGAGATGTAGAAGAAATAGATGCAAAGGTAAGTGGATGAATAAAATTCATAAATAGAAAATGATGAATGATGAACTATAGTGAGCATTAGGCTTAAAATTAGAAGGAATGGTATGCAATGAAACAATAAAATTTGAAATGTAAATGCAAGATCCTTATAAGGGATGGTTAGAAAAGTATCGGGGAGAAGTCATCTAGGTTCAATGCAAGTGGGGCAAAGAGATCTCCCAAGCCTATGGAAACTTCAGCATGGGTACTAAAATTATAAGCAAGGTGATAACTATGACACCCATGATTGATAGGCTCTACCACACATATTTTTACACTAGTCTTATGAATGATAAAATAATAATTAACATTGAAACTTATTGTGGGGTCAAGCCTAAGGCATAATTCCATCAAAATTATGTTTAATAATGTAATATTATAATGTAGGGAAAAACTTATCACTATATTTGATATCAAAACACATACCTCAAAGTTCAATGAAGATTTCCAAAAGTTCTAAAGAAAATGCCTTTAAAGTCTTATATACATTATTCATAACACTTGTAAAAAGTTAATAATAAATATAATATAAACCTTTGATAACAACTCATGCTATGCAATATAAATTTTGGTACAAAGCAACATATACCTTGTAGCTTATGCATAATACCCCTTTAGGTAGAGCTCTTTACAAGGCTCATGCAAGGAAATCTATTTCATGATCAACCTCTAATGTCTCTAGTCAAGGAATAAATAATGATTAATGATGCATCTCTTCCCACGGATTATCAGTTGTATCCATTGCTTCAAGGATAGTCTTATTCAAAGGTAATTCAACATCCAAGAAATCATGTGAACTATGAAGATTGATGGCCTAGACAGGCAAAACGAATTGATCATATTCCATGTATTGATGGAGATTTTTATTAGAGCTAGTAGAGTATATCAACAAAGATTTACAAATACGGATCCTTGAGGACCTACAAATAGTGAAATTAGACACAAGAGGAAAATAATAGTTCCTTAGGTTAATAAGGGGAAGTAAGGGCTCTCTCCCCCCCATTAGATAAATCACCTGGTTAATTGTTGGAACCATGTCCCGTGAAGGAAAACATGAGTGTAAAGTCTCCTTCTTAGTAGTAATCGAAAATAAAGGATACGATGCCATATAATTCACTTTTGGAAAGGAAAAGTCCACCTAAATATGAACATATAATGGGGTGGCATGGTCTAAATTCAAATAAGGATGGTGATTATTAGATGCAACTTAATCAATAGTGAAAATGCTTTTGTTGTGAGGAAAATGCATCACCCTAAAAGGCATAAACATGACACATTCATAACATATACATAATTATGTCCAAGGAGTATATTGAATTACAGTGGGCCATACACCACTATAATATCAACTAGGATATATCCCTCCTAATGTGACAGTAAACTAAGGAAGAATCCCCAAAGATTCACTAGGCTTTCTTTCAACAACCAATAGTTGATTGGTAGTTGACATAAGCTTGGGAAAATCCATAACTTCCTACGTCAAGGAGGATAAAATCCTTGTGAAATTTCCTTCATCTACAATACATTGATATACATTAAATAAATAAATTTAAACCTTGATTTGGAAGAGTGTAGAAGAAGGAAATACTCAACAAGATTATTTCAAAAAAAAAAAAAATCCTAGAACTTGAAGGAAGCATGCTAAAAGTGAGTGAAATTCATCCTTGTTTAAAAGGTTTTAAAATGATACTGAAGAAAACATGGTTAGTAGACACATCACTCTTTAAAAGAAGAGTAGCATTGAAGATTGCATTGTCTTGACCAATTCATCAACTAATGGTTGAATTGGTCATTGTGAAACCAAATGTGGTTTAGAAGTAGAAGAGCCCTGATACAGGGATTACACTCTTTGTACTTCTCGAATAGCAAGGTTTATATAACTAAGGTGCCATCCATTAAAAAGTTTACAAGGGAACTTAGGCACATGTCTCATAGTTCTAGATTTCTTAGCAATATCAACACCCCCAACATGACCTGCATCAGTTGGTTGTTTACCTTGAGCATGAATTGTAGTGGATGGTTTCTTATCTCCAATATGAATTGAAGTCACTAGTTTCTTACCCATATCATAAATTTGTAGTGGTTGGTGGCTTACTTTGAACATGGCTTGTAATGGCTGGTTACTAATCTCTAGTATGACTCATAGTGGCTAGTTGATTATCTCTAGTATCAATTGAAGTGATTGATGACACTTTTCTATAATGAATTGAAGTGGCTAGTGACTTTTCCCCTTGTCCTCATTTCTTGTTCTTGTTCTTCCTTTTTCTATTCCTTTTAGGATTTTGATTACTAGGAGCTAGAATTTCACCAAATGAGGAAGAGGAAGAGGAATATAGTTGTTAGAATTTAGAACTAGATGATAAACTACACTTTCCATTTATTTATTATTAATGTTTCGAATCTAAATCAAGATTCATCTTACTTCTTCACTTCCTCCCCTTCCTCCTTTCTTAATTTTGTTCTTGTTAGGATCTCTTTCTTAAGTTCTATGTCGTGCCTTTGTTTAGGGATCCTCTCTTAGTTTTTGGCTGGTTCTTTTAGCATTAGAATCTTTTCGATTCTTTACTTCTTTAGGTAGGATCCTTAGGCTATTTATGTTCCATTTATATTGAACAGTTTTCATAACATTAATAACATATGTCATTGAATTAATAATATATGTTAATGACATGATCAACATTAACCTATATTAGGGCATTACCATATATTATTTCATACATTCATTTTCAATATCATCATTTAATTTAAAGGTAAATTAAATTAATATAATATTATTGCTACTATTATATTAATATAATATTATTACTTTCGCTCCATTTAATTTATTTTCACTAACTCTATTTTTCACTCTTATTTTTCTAGTGTTAGGTTTCTAAGGTTCTATGCCTTTGTTGTTGCTCTTCCTTTTCCTTCAACCAAACTATCTTTTGGATCTCCCTCACTTTTTCTCTTATCCACTTTACACACACACACATGTTCCCTTTGTAGCTCTTCTTTCAACAATTGATTTTGATGATGAATATTGATTTAAATCCGAAACATGAATAAAAAGACAATGGAAACTATGGGTTATAATCAGGTTCTAAATTCTAACAACAACAACCATTGGAATCTTCAAACAACTAGGAATATAGTTCTTTGGAGAAAAAGGTAAAGGTTCAACATCAATTTGACACTCCTAACAAAAAGTGTGTTGGGAATTGGATAATTCAGTGCTCACCATGTGTTTCGCAACATGGATTAATCGCCTCTCTTGGATCCATTAACAATGCGATGTGCCTGTTTACTAACACTTGCGGGATTTGGTGTAACGACAATCATGATTCCAACAAGTGGTATCAGAACTAAAGGTGTCAAGTTTGAATTACACCCGGTTCATGCTGGGGGGGCTATTGTTGGGCATTGGATAATTCAGTGCTCCTCGTGTGTTTCACAACATGGCTTGATCGCCTGTTATGTAGAATCTACGACTACAGACATAAGTATCGTCCCTAGGCCTGGTGGACTGACTTAGAACAATAAAAAGACAAAGAGACTAATGTTTTTCTTAAAGTAAATAATAATAGGATGAAGCCTACCTAGAATCTATCATATGGTTCACTCCTTCCTTGGTTTGAATGCTCCAATCCTAGCTCAGATCACTATTATTAGAACCCGCACAGTGAGATAACACAAGCCAATGATCCACAAAATATTTGTAGCATCATCTAACCACTTTATTCAATAGATCAACATGGTATTGAAATATATGAAACCATAACATCATTTATAGGAAAACAAAGAACTCTTTGCATTAATAGAAATGGACTGAGTTACAACAAAAAATAGGTGTTGATCCTGTAAAAGAGATCCTCCAAGTTGACTTGTCCTTTCCTTGTCACAAAGTTCAACTCTAATCACCCTAATGCATGGAAATATATCTCCCACAATAACAACATAAGGGTAGAATCACTCTAAAAAATCCAACCCCTTGCCTATGGATGGCATTAAATATATAGGTGAAATTCATGAATTCATATCCTTTTACCAATCTAGGCTTGAGATACACTCTTGATGGGAGGATGAGCTCAAGGGATAAGGGATGAAAACTCCAAGGTAAGATAGGATGGGATTCGAGACTTTTATCTGAGGTAAATGGTTACAACATATCTTGGAAGCTTCTGGAAGAAGATGCTTCAGGATTCTCTCTCTTTTTCCTCAATTTATAGAATCAATGTACCCCCAACACTGAGAAACCTACTAGTGATCAACACAGGTGAAGATTAGGGAAACCTGGTAGTCAATGTTGTCCAGTAGTAGGCCAGGGAGTGTTGGTCTTTAAAATGACTAAAACAAGGTATTTTTAGGCAAAAGCTTGGGGATTAGAACGATTCATGCTTAGGGCTTTGTGCAAGGATGATGAAAATGAGGTCAAAGTATGTTGATTGATCCATTTGAATGCCTATTGACTAGATTGTGACAAAATGGCCTATAACAACACTTCTCATGGATTCGTTAACTCTGCGATGCGTCTGTTTACTAACACCTATGGGTTTTGGTGTAACGAAAATCGTGATTCCAGCAAAGTTCTTATTTGAGAAGCCTTGGGAGCACTTGTAACATGCGAAGTAGAAACAACCAAATTGGTAGCACCATTATCAACCTAAGGATACTCAAGCCAACCATCAAGAGGGAACCAAAATTCCTAAAGAAAGGAAAAAACAAAAATATCCCTAGGTAGTGATCCCTTGATTAGTAGTCATAAAAGAATTACTTGGCATGTAACCACAACTGGACGTGAAACAAGAGTTCATTTTTAAACCATGGTTTTGGGGGTAGCTAGCTAGGACCTAGGAAAATGAAAGAAATCTATTTTTCATCAGGTTTATCACTCTTGGGAAGGGACTTCTTGCCATCAATATGGTAGAAGTTGGAAAGGTTGTTCTTCTTGTCGACATGCCATACGTTGGAAAGATTGTGCTTCCCATGGATGGAATAGATGCATGCATATACCCCCTTATAAATGAAAAGTTGAGGAAAGGGGTAAATGAAATCCCCATTTACATGTTAAAAGTGGGTAATATAGGTGATGTACTAACCACAACATGTGACATTCTAATAGATGGCATCCCAAGCAAAGTAAATGGTTGATTACTAATGTTATTATTAGGAGTTCCCAAGGGAGGGAAGATACCTCCACCTAAAGCTTTAGACGTGCGCGGGAATATGCTTTTTATAGGGATAGGTTGAATGGGAGGATCAAATCCTCTGATAGACATAACTAATGTGGGAATATGGGTTCCTTAAACCCTTGAAGTAACAATGGCATTATCCATTTTTTACCACTTATAAAGAGGGTTTGGGTTTGCAATGTGAATTTTATTTATCAAAGTGATGAGTGTACAAAAGAAGTGGGATTTCAGGATTAATGAAGGGTACATTAAAAATTTTCAAAGTTGGATTGATGAGATATTCAATCTCAATGTGCTTGAGATTGTTCTATGGAAGAGGAGATGGCATGTAACATCCCTTTTTAGTCCCTTAATTTTGAAAAATGTAATCAAGACTGATAATTGTGGATGACCAATATGGATATTTTTCCAACTCTATTTGTATAAATATTCTTTTTATTTAAAAGATATTGCTAAAAATGGAGAAGAGGGCAACCAACATAGATCCAAATTCCCAAGAAGGAAGATTGATTAAGGGAAAGCTACAAGGGGGGATTTAAGAAGTTTCCTATCTACCTGAATCAATTGGTTAAAACTCTGATGTGGCAACTAAACTACCTAAACTACCAATACTTATGGGAAGAATGGGGGAGGTAGTTTTGAACTACTCTAGAGTATGGGATATGTACCATTATGGAGAATTTTGGTTGGACACCATACCCAAGGAGGGACCCAAATTATCATGCAAGGAAACACTCAAGGGGGTGAGGAGACAAAGAGCATAATTGAGGGTGACAAAAAAAAAGAATGAGAAGAGACAAAAGAATAGAGTTAAACAAAAGATGGATTTAAACAAAGAGCAATTGAGAAGACTAGAGAGTGTGTGCAACTACACAAGTAAACCCACGAGAACATAATAGAACCATACGTGGGAGTTAAGTCATTGATGTTGCACAGAAGGGGACTAAAATCCTTTTTTGTCACACCATTGTGTGTGGAAGTGTAATATTAAGTGAATTGGACAAGGAGTCAATGAGGAATCCTTCAACTTGAGAAAAGGGGCTTGGCGGAAATTTTGAATAATTCATGTGACTAAGGCCCATGTAAGGAATTGAGAAAAGGTCCATGATGGCCATACTTACTGTGTTAATGTGCCATACTAATAGGGAAATTTTGTGTTGTGCGGGCCCATAATGAGCATACTTTGCTATGTTAATAGGCCCTCACTCATCAATTGAAGATAATAATCCTAAATCATATATGTGAAAGAGAGTGGCATTCATTTCCTCTACCCCGTTTTGAATTTTGTGGAACCCTAAGTGAATATTTCCCTTAAGGAATTTGGATTTGGCTTTTGGGTGGCTAGTTGTAAGAAACATATAGTGTAGTTGTGCCTATGGTTAGGTGGAGAGTGCCTCTCCCTTCTTCAGTTTCTAACAAATTTAAGTGACTCAAATAAGTGCATTTGTTCCTTTCCTAATGAAATGAATTTCTATTCAATGCTTCATGATCTGTAGTTACGGTGGACTACTATGCATGGTTGAAATGATACACTGAAAGTTGTTACATTGGTTTATTGATTATGTTTGTAATGAAGATTTGGGAAAATGTTTGATTATTATGGGTTGTTAGTTATCATTTCCTCAGATATGACCTTTGTATACAAAAATATTTCCTCGAATTAAATGGTTATTGTGAGTAATGTTGTGAATTGGAGTTTATATATTGGCTAAGGCTTTTTAGTTCTTGATCAGGAGCTCATGACCAAGTGTCGTAAAATGGTCAAAAATGAAAGTGCTCAGAACTGGTTTGAACCTGAACGATCGGATAGAGCTCGTCTTCCTAATTTTGGTGCCATGAATGGTTCGGAAAATAGTCGTCGTATGAGAAAGTTATGCCAAAAAGAAAAATTGCCCAATAACATTGAAATTTTGAATTTTTCCAAAAAAATTTAAAACAAAATATTCTTTGGAATATTTTGTTTTGAGCAGCAAATGGAAAGCTACCACATGGCAGGCCCAGGGACCACCACGTGTCTCATGGTGACGTCAGCATATATATGTGGCGCATTTCAAAATTTTGTGGACGGATGGAGGATTGAACACACAACCTCCCATGTATTAGCACTCTGTCTTACCGTTCCGCCATGTCAGTGGGTGTTGTTTGATTTGCCAAATAAACATTATTTGAATTTAAAGATGTGTATGGGTGGGGGCGCAGTCTAGCCCCTAAGGGCCAGCCCCCTATTCATATAATCACATGCCCACAACCGAGGGCCTAAACCCTTAACCGTCGGCGTGAACTCCAATGCAAACCACCAACCTGAGTTTTCCGGTCACATGCGCGATTTATTGGCAGTTAAATGATAGTCAAGTTGGCGGATTTTTGGCAGAGCGCTCCAAAAATGGTGGAATTGCCTATTTGTTGGGGTTACCTGGCGGTTAGCAAATTTTATCTAGAGTTTTTCTAGGGTAGACTGGAGAAACTTTAATGAGCCATAACTTTGGTTAGGAAAGTCCTTTTTGGACGATTTTTTTATTTTTTTATTTTTTATTTTTTTTTATTTTGGGTCTCTTCGACCTTCTGAAGCCATTGGCATAGGTTTCACAACCATCTGAGGTCACTGGCAGGTGCTTTTGCTTCGTGGAAGTTCCAGGAGCCACTAGAGCCAAATCAGTTTTGGAGCTGCATTGGGAAGTGTGCAGCCATTGAAAGTGGAACGAAGGTCCATTCTGAATGAATTCATTGTTCTGAATCCATATCTACATCTTGTTTTGCCTGTTGAGGCATTCTTCTCACTGTTTAGCTTCAGGGAAGCTTTCAGGGCCACTAGGGCCATTTCAGTGATTGAGCTGTGCTGGGCTAGGTTCATCTGTTTGAGGTGAAACAAAAGCCTATTTCTACTGTAAGGAACCTTCAGAATCCAATGAAGGTGTTTTTAGAAGCATTTGGAGACTTCTAAAGGCCGAGATGCTGAAGAGAAGTTTCAGGCAACCCAGAGCCATCCATGGGAGAAGGCCTAGATTGGGGATGCAGTGCTCATTTTGAGCTAATGAACAGTCATTTGTTTATGTCAGATATGTGCTGGAGACAGTAGCAGAGGTTTCAGAGACATTTGAAGCATTCTAAAGGAGTTTGTGCCATTAAGAAGCTTAGGGAAGCTTAGTGCACCTACTGAAGGAATCAAATCCAAGGGAACCTAGATCTGTCTGCATAAAGTGGACAGCCATGATAGGGATGTATATGGTTTTTCTAAACCCATAGGTTCAGCCAGTAACCTTTTGGAGTTGAGTGTGGAACTTGTAAAAGAATTCAAGCCATAATCCCAAAGAGCCAAGTCTAGTTGACTAGAGCTCACAGGAGACGTAGCCCACGAGATTGGGGTGAACTCCTTATTAAATTTGTTGTTATGTGTAATGTTTCTTTGCTGCCTTATTGTCTGATGTATATGGGTAATATCAGCTGAAACAAATCAAGTTAAAATACATAAATAGAAGAAAATACATACACCTCTTAAACATGTATGTTTACTGAATTGAATACCTTGCTAAGCATTTACAAGTAGTTTCAAATTCAAATCAGTTCTTCATGTATATAGTAATTCAATTGGCCTTTATTAGGCTAATGGTAGAATGTAATAGTTGTGAATATATCACTATGGAGATAAACCAAGATATTGGTCTCCTTGTTTGTAAGTGTTTGAAGTGTTAAGTGTGAAGTTGCAATCCTTAAGGAGTGAGAAGAATCTCATTCAACTAAGATAAGTTTTGGATTTTGTTAATGACCATCTCTTTGTATTTCTTGGTGAATATTCCTAGTCGAAGACAACATGTTGGATTCATTTAGAGGTTGTTGAATACTTCCAAGTCCTTAGAAGGTTTTTTGGAAAGTCCTTACTCTATCAAAGTTAGTTTTAGGCCCTTAAAATTGGTATAAGAAGACTTTTAATAATTTTTAAAATTCTACATATGGAAGTCCTTAACCTCCCTTGGCCATATATAAATAACCAAGAGCTTGACCTAGACAGGGATATCAAGTATCATACTATAAACTATCAAAATTTGGGAGTATCAAATTTCATAGATTTTCCATTTTATTTTTGGGAATTATATGGTGGAATTGTTAGAACGTTGGGGATCAGAGTCCTTAGCTTCAACCCCTTGTCACATGAATTAATAGGATCCATAATCAAGATCTTATTCCAATGGGACATAACACTTAACTGGATGGGCCATGTAACTATCCAGTATCAAGTGTTGGGTACATATCAAACAACTATCACCAATGAACCCTTGATACTGATAGAACCTGATACCTCTGCTGATTAACGAAGATTCAAGGTTAGAGAGTCATCATGTGATGGGATCATGACTTAAACCATTAGAGGTTTCATGTTGAAAGTACTAGGTATCAAGAGGTTTGGACAACCTCCCTTGGTCACATAGTAGTAACCATGAGCCTGACTAAGAGAGGGCTCTCGGAGATCATCCTATCGGCTATCAGGCTTTGGGAGTATTGAGAACTCAGGGATTTCTCATTTTAATTTTTGGAATTGTATGGTGGAATTGTTAAAATTTTGGGGATTGGAGTCCTTAGCTTCAACCACTTGACACATGACCTAATAGGAGCCATAACCAAGAGTTTATTCCAAAGGGGCATAAGAATCAAGTGGATGGGTTATCTGACAATCAAGTATTAGGTGTTGGGGATATATCAAACAACTATTGCCAACACACCTCTGATATTGATAGAATTGATACATTTGTCAATGAACGAAGATGGAAGGTTCGAGAATCATCTTGTGATGGGACCAAGACTTTTACCATTAGAGGCAAGATGTTTAAAGGATCATGTATCAGGAGGTGTTGTGCTCTACAAACAACCCCCCATTTCATATTATTTTTAATTCATGAAACATTAAAATGTGAAATGGGTCCCTTTAAAATAAAGTTGATATCAATACTTTTACTTAACAAAAGGTCTGATAAACAAATGAGCACTTTGTAAAAACCCTTTTTAAAACAATATCCATTTAAAAGAAATAAAGCAAATTTCGGTCATTGTGATAAAGCGATCGCAAGATTGCATATCGCAATGACATGAGGGACATATAAAATGGCACAAGGCTTTCCGCCGATGCGATATCGCATTCGGCGATCGGCGATATCCAATGCACGTTTAAAAAACGCCCCATACCATTACCCCCGATGCGATGAGCTATCGGCGATCGGCGATCGGCGGGTCCCCTTTGTTTGAGTCTCAATGCACATAAGCCTTTCGCCGATGCGATATCGCAATTGGTGATCGGTGATACTCGATGCACATTGTTAAGGCAGACTTGTTATAACCCCCGATGCGATGCGATAAGGCACGGTTTTCAATAGAAAGCCGTTAAAGTGATTGGAAAGCTCAATTTACTCATATTTAAGGCATAATCACTCCCGCTCAGCTGCCAATACGTCCATTGCATGCTTAAGGAGATTTCTCAACCGAATAATGATATAATAGGCATTTATAAGGTGGCAGGTTTTATACGGCCATTTAATGGATTCATGTCTTAAAATCTTTCCATAGATTATCTCCGCGCCCGTTTTAAAAGCTGAATATATTGCTGCGCATCTATTCATTTGTTATCAATTGCAAGTTTTTATCGCTATCTCTCTGTGTTATGTGCAATTGCCTCTCTTGCAGAATCCATTCATAGACAGGAGTTCGGGCATGATGGGTAAGAAGTCTAAGAAGACTTCGGGTGCTTCCAATCCACCAGTCGCAGGACAAGCCGCTGCAAACAGCAAGAAGGGCCTAATATCTGATACAACATGCACAGGCCTCGCCAAAGTGACTTGGCAAGGCACTTACGACTTAATTGAGGCTGAGAAACCAAAGCAGACGGTAGCAGCGGCTACCGCGGATTCATTACGAAAGTCAGACTACACTCTCAAGGATTTGGATGATTCTTTCCTTCACAGGATAGCAGCCAGGGAGCAAATTCTCCCATATACAGACGTTGTGCGATGGGCGATTGAAGAAATCCCCATCATGGACAGAACTTTTAGCACAAGAGATGGGAGGATCTTCGGATCGTTCAAGGCAGAAGACTTGAGGCAAATGTATCGTTTGCCCGAGCCTGAGAAGATATACAACAACGCCTTCCTCGAGAAGTTTGCAAGCGAAAATGAGATTGAGTCCGAACCTATCAAGGATTGGAGGCAAAATCCGAACAAACACAAGCACGAATCTTCCTGTAAGTACTCGGTCGATTCTTTGGCTTCTTCTTATTGCTATGCGGGTATAATGATGTGTAGATTATGGGGTTTAAACGACTCTGCTATTTTTACCATTGAAATGGTTCCTCTTATGGAGGCGGCAGTGAACAACATAATTATGGATTGGGCTACTATCCTTTCGGATAAACTAGCAGTAGCTGTTCGTGACTTTAGGAATAAAACTGTAGTCACTGAAAGGAAAATTCCCCCATTCTACTATAGTGCATATATCCTAGATACCTTATGTTTCAATTCCCAATTCCCTGTTCTTGGTTGGAGATGGACTGCACAGGACCCCTCTCCCATTCATATATATCACTGAAAGTTGTGGAAGTCGTCCTATAAAAACCACTTGTATCAGATCTGTAATGGCTTCATGGTTCCCATTTATTATTCAATTTTTGATAAACCCATTTCAAGGATTTCCTACCTAGCCTCCTTTGATTTGCCAGCAGTGGCTAGTTGGTTTGGAGAAGAGCATTTTACCTATATCAGAGTCTACGGCAGCCAAGCCAATCCTCATGTCCTTCCCTTATATGTTCCTGATAAATTGCTAGCAAGAGAAATTGCATATCAGATTACAGCTGAGAGTACTACACAGACTCTCAAAAAGGAAAAGAAAAGAGGCTGGCCTACTTTTCCCTTCAGATGTGGTGTCTTTACCCTGCATGACCTCAAACATGCGGAAAAAGAAGCCACAAAGATTCAATCTTTAGCTCTGGCTACAATCCCGAATAGAGCATTTGACCCAAAGCGAAGCGCCTATGCCGCATTGGAACATGCCAAATTAACAACGTTTGAACATCAAGAAGATATGTTCGATGACATGTTCTCCTCAAGTGAAACAATAGGTCAAGCCAAAGAACTCGCCAAGATGAGATACAATGATGAAGGGTTAACTGAGTTTAATAAACTTAGAGAGCAGAGGTTGCAAACTCTGCCTCTAGATTTATTAGCGCTAACCCCAGCGGCATCATCAAGCGAGCCTGGTCAGCAACAGACAAAGGAACCTCCTGCTACAACAAAAGATCATAATAAGGAGCGGGAGGAACAACAGAGGAAAGAACAAGAGGAAAAGCAGAAGAAGGAGCAGGAAGAACGACTAAAGAAAGAGCGTGAGGATAAACAGCGAAGGGAACAGGAGGAGCAACAGAAGAAAAAGCAGGAACAATTACAGAAGGAGTCTCAAACTAAACAGACCACCACCGATGCCAATGTGGATACTATCACAGACCCTGAATTGCTACAGGAATGGCAGCAGTTCGATTCTATCATCAGTGGAGGAAAAGGCTCGAAAGATACAGACACTCCTAAGACCAACGATATATGAGATGATACTTCATCTCAGGTTCTAAGTGGAACCAGCGGCCCACCTAAATCTAAAGACATTGAGATAATTTCGAAAGATCCCAGCGATCAAATCATTCTACAGGTAGAAGATATTCCTCCATTGGATGTTTTCTACAGCCCGAGGCATAGAGCAGTGGTAAAGCGATCAAGGAAAAGACGAAGGCTTGATCAACCTTCTATTTTTCCAGAACAAACGGTCACGGGTAATGTAGTATGGAAGGAGAAACTAGACCCCTCCGATGATCTAACTAAATTGTCACAGTACGTTGGAGCCTATTCAGCAGCAACAATCGACAAAGCATCGGAGGTAAGTCTTTTATTAAAGAATAAAGACCAAGAAATCTCCACATTACAGACAGAATTGGCCGAGACAAAGTAGAGAGTAGCGCAAGGAGAGGAGCAGTTGGTGGCAGAACAACAGAGGACAACGCAGGCAGACGAGCAGTTGTTGGCACAACAACAAATAAATAATCAGTTGGCCCAACAGTTGGAGGCGGAGAAGCAAAGGATCGACCAGAATGCGATCCAAAAACAAAATGAATTAAGGGAGGCGTTGGAAAAGTTTAAAGCAACGAACGAGCAAATGGTGAAAACCAAGGATGAGCAAATCACTCAAATAACATCGCAGCTAGAAAAGATAAAAGGAGATTCGCAGGTAACAGAGTTCAGGAAAGAAGCAACATTGATAAACAATGCGCTAATATCGCAAGTTAAACTCTTGTGTCAACAGATCGCTCAAGCGGAGCCACTCTGCGAATTAACTATATCCATAAATGAGCAGGTAGAAAAAGCTAGGGATGACTTGAATCAAGCCGATGAGGCTATTACTGCACATCTTGAATGGCAAGATTCGAATTCGGGAAAAGCAGCCAATTTTCCCAGGATACTTGAGGTTCATAAAGATATACTTTTCACGGAATGGCACACTCAGGTGTTAAAAGCAGAGAGAGCAGCTTCAAGGTGCAGATCAACTTCCAACAATTTAGTTGATTTAGTTAACAACACTCTCTACTTGGCAAATATGATTTCTCAGTGTACACCAGGAAAGATTACAACAACAAATGCACTGGAGAAATCATGTTATCCTGAGTTAGAAGAAAGAGGAAGATTAATCGCCGGGATTAATAGTTTAAACTTGGAAGCATATTGGCATTTCCTAGTTAAACCACATACACAAAGAGCCGCCCTGAAGTGTTTAACAGATGCCATCGGCTGTATGATTCCCGACATTCAAGACGCCACCTATGCTGCCCAGCTCAGTTTGCACCTCAACAAACCTCCGGAAATTGAGCCAATGCTTGTAATTAATCAGCTCAGATTCAAAGGAAAGCAGCCGACTCAATGAATCATCCTCCAGCTCCCCAGATCGCTAGCCAAAATAGGAACAAAAGTTATTGATATCAGTTTAAGTAGCATTTCTGTTTAATAGATATTTAGATTAGTATTGTATTTATAGACCCTTTCATGTTTTTAGAAAGGGTCGTAAAATTTTGTAAGAGACTTAACAGACTGAAGTTTGCACTACTGTGCTTCAGCCCATATTCTTTTATGAAACTCGACCCGTTTTTCTTACTTTAATGAAGGAATTTCTTTATACAATTGTGCACTATTGTCGTTGATTGAAGAATGTTTATGCGTTAATGGAAGAACTACACATAGCGATTGATATCTGGGAGTGGCAAGCAGCTCATATGGTATTTCTATCTGTGTCTGAAGTCATTCTGTTTATATGAATTGTTATGTAATTATTCT
>APFE031337458.1:61068-91384 GCA_000404065.3 Pinus taeda
AATGTATAAAGTGTGGTAATTTCGCTTCAATCGCTCTGCTTAACTATTTAAGCACAACAATCTTAAATGATTTAATATCTATGTCGTGAAGATACAGTCATCTATATGCTTGTCTTTTAGATATAGAGCATCAAACGCTACGCTTTACAGCTCAATAGATTCCCGGGATAGTTTCATTTATTTATATTTCTGTCAATAGTTTTAGCCTTTCGCTCACCACTAGTGTTATCTATAAAACATTCACTCATCCCATTTATCTATTTCTGGGAAACTGGTCCCATTACCCCCAATCGGAGCCACTATCCCAAACGGAAAAGGAGCTGCACTAAGGTCCGGACCGGGTGGTTTCCCCAATGTTGTTGCAGCGATTTTCGAGGCAACAACATGTTGATATTATAATTTCTAAAGTGGTTATACCTCACCTAAAATTCTTATCAAGGTTACTTTTGTAGAGTAATTTGAGTTTCTTGAATATAATATATATATATATAATATATATATATATATAGGGGGCAATGGGATTAGCCTGAGAAGTTCTTCGTTACACTAGCTAAATGAAAATTCTTGTTGTTGTTATGGACTTGGATCTCTCTAAAGAATTTGATAGATCTTGTTGGCTCTATTTAAAGTTGTTGAAGATTCGATTTAGTTTTAATATTCAAGTGGTGAATTGGATTATGACCCATATTTCATTAATTTCTTTTGCTATAAATGGAGCTACTTATTTTTTCAAACCCACTAGAATGTTATACTAGGGTTTCCCTTTATATCCTTATTTATTTCTTCTAGGTGTAAATGGTTGGAGTGGGTTATATTAGCAATGATCTAATATTTGGCGAGGAGTTTCGAAACATTTTCTTTATTAATCGTTGGCTCTCTACTAACAAGTGGAGGACTAAAGTACAAATAAGTAATGAGTTTCCATAATAGAGATAAAAGACTTATCTTGATGTAAAGATGATGATTAACAAAACTAAGCAGATTTAGTGATTTCCACCCAATCATAGGAAATTATACTATAGAAATCCACCCCCTAGTTAGGCTATGATACTAATAGCGAAAAATAGGAAAGGAAATAAGACTCCAAACTCAACCTATATGAAGTTCAAACCAATCAATTATCACTGCCAAGAATTTTCAGGAGTTAAAGCTACTCTAGGTACCAACAATACATTGTCCTCACAACATAAGGATGAATTCCTTTTATGCTTATAAATCCCTCAAAAGTCCCTCCCATCAGTGCTAAAGAATGAGGGTGTAGTCCAATTGTCATCTCCAATCTTAGTCATTTTTTTTTTTTTTTATTGGCTCTTTCCACAGGTGTATATGCTTATTTTCATAGCAAGTTTGATGTTATGGGTCATTTTTTTGCTTTCTTACACTATAAAACCTCTTTTTCTTCCTCATTTTCCAACATATATCTTCCCATTAAAATTTCCATGCATAATTTCCCAACAAGAAGTCCCCCTCTACTACTACTTATTCCTATAATGTAGGGGAGAGACATTGCTTGGAGTTATGGCTCAACTCTAGGAAATTATTTTCTCCAATACTTATAGCTTAAATAAGGTGAATATGATAAAGTAGGATAGATAAAAATGACATGGAAATTTTGGACATTAAGAAATCCCTTGGACCCTCTTACCTTTCCCCACTTGTGGTATCATAGACCTTATAAGCACTCATGGTCTGCTAGTCTTGGTCATCATCATTTTGTTGACTACAAAAGTAAAATTATTTGCTAAATTTACAACACCATTTTATGTATACCTCTTGGTAATCATTATAGTAGAGAAAATATCCATGCATAGTTTTTAACAAGTTTAATTACAATATTTCTAAGGCGAAAATTTAGGACACTACAATTTAGCAATTGAATCAACAACAACTACAATTTGTTTCTCATGTAATATGGTAGTGTGAGAGAATTGTGATTATGTGACTATGCAGGAGGTAACAATTCACCGATAAACCACTTCTTATGTCACATTCCTTGAATCATGTATCTTAGTTCTATGCAAATCAAGATAAAGGAACTAGAACCATATTTTGGCACTTGCAATGTTGAATTACTTGGTAACTTCTATTGGGACACTAAGCAATACTTAAAATAGATGAATGGAAGTTCAACTGAGGCCGATATGAATATTTTTATAATCTTTTTGTAAGATGCCATGAAGCTTTGGTGGAGAAACTAAGGGAAGGGATTAGAAACCAAGTGTAATATTAAGAATATTAACAACTAGGTGGAGATAAAGACTTAGTTTTGGCTTGGGAATCAAACTTAGATTGCATGGAAGTAGTGGATGGCTCTTAAATACATGAAAGGTTCAAGCTTACATCAAGGTGTTTTCAACCCTCATGTTGGAAATCAAAGATATTAGTGAATCATATTGATTGTATCACTTTATGAAAGTATTGCAAATGATGGGCATAGAGTGAATTGCAAATTTTTGCAATGATAACTACTACGACAAAAAAAATAATAGACTTAAAGGTAGGGAAAAAGGAAGTCTAAAAGTAGATGAGGATGCTCCATGAGAGAATCAATGTTTTGGGAAACATAAGAAAGGAAAAGGTAAGATGAATTCAATTGGAAAGTCTTGCAAGGACAAGGCTAGGAAAATAAATGCACCTAGAGACAAAGGTAAGCCTATTTATGTTATATTTGTGCAAAATACCAATATCCAAGAGTTATTTAATGAGGTAAAAGTTTCCTACCATGGATCAAATGGATAAACCCTCCATCAATGTTTTGTAAGTTTTTGGTGCTATTTTAGAAGACAAGTCTACGATAGGTTAAGAGAAAGAATTTATAAGGCTTCACTACATTCAATCATAAATAAATGAATGATCATATGCTTGATAGTGGTGTGACCCATGGATTTATGAAGGAAGAAGTGGTCATGAAGCTTGGGTTGAAACTTGATCTAGCTCTGAATTCTTTTAAAATAATGAATTTGAATGTGGATAAGATGGTTGGCATGCCCAATGGAGTCACCTTGGAGTTGTATGATCCACCAATTTTCCCATTGATGGCCTTGAAGTGGTTCTTGGGAAAGAGTTCACGAGGATGGAAAAGGTAGTGCGCACGCCTCACCTAGAAAATTTAGTCATATTTTTAGGCCAAAAAAATTATTCCATTCCTATAGTAAGGGGGAAACAAGGAGTTGTCACCATGATGATTTCCTTGAGCATCATTTCAACAAGTAGTCAAGGAATTGAACACCTATAGAATGGAATATTTCAATATTTTGGACACGATGGAGGATCAATGCATGGAGTATATTCGTACAACCTTTGGTGGATAATGGTTCAAAGAAGGCATTGGAGGAGCAATTCTTTAGGTTGGAAGCCATAGTGGATTCAAAATTCATAATAATGGACAAAGTGGTGAATTCTTGATTCGAGAAGTAATTTGTTCAAGATATAACTAGATAGATGAAGACAATGAAATATTTTTCCAAGGAAACTTATGGGCTGGTGGTGAGTTGTACAAAGGCAGTAACAAAATCCTTAGGATAGTTCGACCTACATGGTTTGGATTAGATGACAAAATCGGCTAACAATAGCTGAATCGACAGTGGTATGCAATGACCAAGGAAGAGGTTAAACCCTACTTGGGTGAACATGGGTGGGAATATTGGTAAGATGACCTGGAGATTAAAAGATTGTTGGTCAAAGATGACAACATAATTGGTTTGATGTGCCTCTCTTGTTGTATTAGAGCCAAATATATGGTGGTATTTTCGTATATGTTATCGTTCTATGATTTTGAAGATTGGAAAGACAAAAGTCATGAAAGATACATCAAACCACTTATGAGTCTAGGACCTAGACTTCCTAGACTCAGAGAGGGCTCTCTCTATGTAATTATGATTTAACTTTGTTTTTAGTGCTATAATGTTTTAGGCTAGATATTAAAAATAAAAGATTTGTTTGTTTGTTTGTTTATTCATTTGGTTGGGGAAAAGGTCATTTTCTCAATATTTTCCATTGGGCTATGGAGTCATAGGCTGGTTGGTAGCATCAATCTTACAGAGGGTTTACAGGGCAAGCTAATTGTCCTCACTAGATCTTTTAAAGAAGAATGATAAATGGAATGAAACATAATGATATCAGTTAGGATTACAAAGCATTTAAGTATTTTGTAATCGTACTTCAGAAGAAAACACAGAGATTGTAAATATAGATAACAGTAAGGTGCTCCAACAGCATATCTTAAACTATAATTTATGTTTTACAATGAGAAGTGAAAATGCATGGATAAGTAAATAGAAATACATTAAACACAAAGAGAAAAATGTCACCAGGTCAAAACAGATCAAGTATCATGTAAGTTATCCTTTTATTGATGCTCCAACTCGAAATTACAATGCTTCAAATAGAAAAATATTTCAAATGACTAGGGTCCAACCCCTAATACTCCCAATGCATGGAGTATTTAAACAAAAACTACAATGATTTGCCTTGTACACTTGGCAATCTATTATTTATTACAATGAAGGAAAAATTGACTAATGTAGTTGAAGAGCAGCCACACTAAGAAGATTGGGATAGGTGTCCCTCCTTTTCTGGAATGTTGTTGCCTGAAGTGTTAGTTAGACTAGAGTGGTTTTGCTGACGTGGCTGGTGCTGACTCAAACCTGTATGACTACTCTAGTCATCCTTGTCTCGTTCTTCCTAATAGTCACATAAGTCACTCCACGCTTCCCCTTCAGGGATATTGATATTGATTAACCTCTAGTACAACTCATCAGCATTAGTGTATTTGGTAAATGATGGCTTGACCAAAAATACATGCTTCAGCTCATGTTGGATGTAAATCTGATTGTTGATTGCTTATAATAAATATTTTCCTCTTATGATGCCTTTGATGCTTGACAAATTTGCAGCATCTGTGGCTATGCCTTGAAGCTTCTGGACACAATCCCCTCTGTCCATGAGTTTTTCATTTATAACAAATAGAGAGGGAAGACCCTTTTGATGCAGAGGCTTCATTCTGTTAAAAAACATGTTTATTATCAACTCTAACACTTGGCACATTTCCTTCAGCTACACATTTAAACTTTTCTTTGTTAGCACCTTCTTGACTTGCAATATGGTCTCTGTCTTGTCTGCCACTCCCAAGTCTTCAGCTCATATTTGTTTCTTGCATTCAGGAACTTTATAATTCTGTTTGTTGTCTCTGGCATGTCTCCCAACTCTGTGTTGGTGGTTGAAATGGCACCTTTGGCTTTTTCTAGCAACTCTTTCTGCTCAAAAATAATTTGGATGCTAGGCCAAATTTCATTCATATGATCTATGCTATTGTGCCAAATGATTTCCTTAACCCTCCCTAGAGTATTCCCAATGGGGGATTCTTTTTCTGATTTCTGAAGCCTCTCAATCAATGCCTTTTCTCTTTGCATCTCTACCAAGTGGTTATCTTCAGCCCTTTTAATCTGATATTGTAACACACTAACTTGGGATTCTAGCCTTTTAATTTATTCATTTTACAGATTCATTCCCTCCATATATTTTGCCAACTTTTATGTACTGCTTCCTGCTCCTATTGTCGTACCTGCTGGAGTAGTTATGGGGAGGGTCATTAGAGGAATGGTCTCCATTTTGGTGATAGCCATATATGCTACTTTTTCTTTTTCCCGCACCGTATTTTCCATCTCTGTCTCCATCTGTTTGATTTGGATGGTCTGCTCTACTATAAGTTCCATCATGTCAGCTTTTATGCTCTTTGTTTCCTCTATTTCCTTGGTCAATGGGTCATGTGTAGCAGGAATCTTGAGCTGCTTCTTCAGAGTTGCGATGCCTATATCTTTCTTCTTTATCACTTCTTCAGCTGCCTTGGTATCTGAGGGGTCATACCCAATTCTTATTATTAATTCTTCCAAGACTTAATCTTGGTGTCCTTTGATAACGATGAAATATTATCCATCTTCACCTAAGACTGAGCATTTGAAAGAGCTACCTGCATTTTGAATAGATTCATTGAAGTGCTAGTCAAAGTAGATGAGATAATTTCACCTATTTGCTTGTGCATCTCCAACTGATCAATTGGATGCACATTTTTTACATCAAACTCAAATGAAGTCTGCTTGTAGTCTGTTGGAATTTTAGGCTCTAATATTTGTGCCTCCAAAAATGCCATACACATCTTACCCTTCTTTGAGTCAAAGGCAAAGAGAAGTTTGCCTTGTGCAGTTGCACTCTACTTCCAAAACTGAGCATAAGTTATCTTCTTGAGCATTTCATTCCTAATTTTGATTTCCCTAAAGGTATCAAATACAATTTCTTCTTTCTCCTTAGTCACCTTTGTAAATGAGGACACTTGAAGAGTTTGTTGTCTTTCTGAAGTTGGAGTAGAAGGAAATGATTGTCCTCCAGCTGGTGACCAGCTTGTGAAGAATCTTGAATATCAATTACTTTGAGCACTGTCTGTGGTGGTGATCCTTTATCTATATCCATGTGTTGTTTTCTAGCTTTCTTTCTGTACTTCAATCTGAACTCTTTTATGGACATATCAGTTCCTAGTGATTACTCTTCCCTGTTATTTCTTACTCTGGCTCTTTTTCCCTTTCGGACCTTTCTTCAGTAGTTTGTTTCTCCTGTGGCCTTGGGGTTTGTCCAATGGATGAGGAGATTACTTGCTCCTCGGCCTCCTGTAATGTATCTGGAACCCACTCTATTTGATTCATGTATTTTTCGATTTCAGGTCTTTGAGTGTGGATGTAGGTCGTGGATTTATTTTCCACCCTCTTCTTAGAAATAATACCCCAAGGGTCATAAGACCAAGTGAAGCTATGGGTGAAATTCATCTCTCTTAGTCTTCTATCTGCCTCCTCTCCTGCAGCTCTGCTATTGCAAATGAAAGGACCAATTTGGGACTTGATCCTGAATTGGGATTTCTTCTTAGCTGCTACAAAATGCATCTCATCTGCACTGATCATCCGTTTAATATACTATAATGCAAAGATCCTCATGGGGAGGAACTTTGGCAGCTTGTACGGGGACAATTCACATCCATACACTCTTATTTCAGTGTAGTTTTGGTACAAGTACCAATCCCCTGTTTTGGCTTGATCAGACAACTGCATAATTATTTTTATATCTTCACTTATCCTTGGTTCTACAGTTCCATTGAGGAGGCTCATTGTTGCGTGTACAAACATTTCCACAAATGTCTTGTATCTGAAATCCTTTTGATATTTCATAACCAAGGTTGTCCAAAATATCATTGATTGAGGTTCACCTTCATTATTCATTTTTCTCAATGAAAACTAAAACCTGTTTGCCTGAAAACACACAAACATGTAAACCAACATTGAGCAATAATGAAAAACTTCTTTTGTGAAAAAGTTGACAAGTTGTTCATGAATTACATCTGCTAGAAACTAGTTGAAGTTGAAAATGAGTGAGGACTTGGATTTAGTGGAGAGGATGGATAAGAAATCTATAATAGTTTCATCAAGCCATTGATTAGAATAAGAGCCAAGTAGGTAGGAGAGAACTGAGGCAATAAGTCTGGTTCTGTCAGGGAAAATAGAGGAGGAATAAGGAGGGTTTTACCTGGCAGAGGTGTGTTCTCGGCCATGAAAAGCTTTAATGTTTTAGCTCTTTTGGAGAAATCGAGATTTTGGTAGATTTCAATCAAAAATTTATGTGAAAAAAGAATAGCTCCTTCAATAACTGGGGCCTACATCGCATGATTGATTGAGCATCAACTCTGAATAAAATATGTCTTGTTGGGGCCATCACTGCTCTTTGTTGTGGGTTGTAACATGAATGGCACTTCCTAATCAGTTTTGGACAACTCTGTGTTTTAGGGAAGATATAGAAAGGTAGTTTGGTGTCCCACGGGCCTATGTCATCCATTTCCTCCATGAATTTTTCCTCCCACCAATAATATACATTAAACAAATCAAATTCTGAGAGGGTTTCATGGATCTTGAAATCCTTGTTAATGTTGGGTGCACCATTGGGTTGAAGATTTATGGTTATTTCTGCGTAGGTTCCATTATTGTCTACTCTATAATAGAAAAGGATGAAAGAAGTGAGATTTTTAGTGAGGAATAAAGAAAGTGATTTGAACAGAAATGGGATTCAAGAATCGGAATTGATGATCACTACTTGAAAATAATGATGGATTATGTTGTTGCTCTCTTGCTCTGCTTTGCGTTCTCTGAAATAGATGAATGGAGTGGGAGAAAGCACCTGAAAATGGACAATAATGTTTAATGTTTGAACTCGGCGCTACTTTGGTGGTTTTATGATTTAAAATCAGGTCATTAGATTGGCTTAATTTGGCGCGGGTCCATTGGCTAACAGCCCGACCTAATTTATGGCTCAACGACGGGAATGGGGGTGATTGGATGGATGGAACGGGTTGGCACAGTGAGGTGGCGAGTGTTCAATGATCCCTTGGGTGAGTGGTTTAGTTGATACTGGATACTACTTTTCAGGGGGCCTGTGGAGCAGTAGGCGGTATGAGAGGGGGGGGTGCAAACTCACGAGAGCACGACATGTAAGGGAGCGAAAAATGCTGACTTCAGAACCCCCCTCCCCCGGGATTAACTTTCGAATGGTGAGGGGGGGCTGAAAAAAGACGTGGGCCATTTGATCAGGCGAAGTGAGTGGAGATGAGGGGAAATATGGTGGGTAGGTTAACGATGATGTGACAGGTGAGTGCGTGGTGGGGTCAGGTTATGAATGGGGGCGGACTATAGGAATGTGAAAAGGAAAATAAATAAGGTTAAAAGGGTGGGGGGGGGATGAGTATTAAAATGTCATAATCCCATTTTCCTTACAAATTTTTCTATACGACCTTAGAAAGATTGAATTTTCTTCGAACCTTGGGAAATGTCTTCCAATTTTTTAAGAAGGTCCTTTGATACCCCTTCTTTATTCTCAGATTCTACCTACCCTTATTCTCTATCCTAGCATTTTTTTGTTATTTCATTGTTTTTTTTTCTTTTTCATCTCTTTTCTTTTAAGATCTAACCTACTCTATCACTTATTTCTCCTCTTTGGTCCAGATTAAACAATTGGACAAAATTCCATTTCTACGTAGCTACTAATTTGCCAAGATTTAACTGTTTGGCAACTCTTTATTTTCTAACCTATCAGCATAAATTGAAATTTGTTCAACCATGCTTAAACTGTATGATTTGAACAATCTTTGAGGCTTTCTTTTTCTTCTTCTTTTTTTCTCTTTTTTTTTTTTTTTTATATTTATATACCCTCTTTTCATTTCTTTTTCCTCTTTTTTTTTATGAAATCAATTGAAAATTTAAATCTGTGAATAATTTGAAACCTACAAACTATGAAATGCTTAATCACCTTGAGATCCTATAAATTATAGGACCCTAACAGTATATTCATGTGACTTATTGGATTTTGGATGGGATGTTGACACATTTTTTAGTGGTGCCTTTGGTAGGTACCTGCCACCTTCTTTGCATTGACATGATGTTACAAGGCAGCTTACTATTTTGGAGCATGTAGTGGAGCTTGGGGTAACTATGAGAATGTGCCAAGATTAGTGAAGGTTTAAGAGTACATTTTTCAACAACTTGTACAAAAAGATTGAAGTGTGAAGGAAGTGACGATTTTGGCCATTAAGAAGTGCATTCTCATGGTTTGGTTGCAATGGTTAGATTAGCTACCTAATTGTATTATAACTTGAGGGGATCTTATGTACAAAAGCATGAAAAGTGTGTTGAGGTATTGAAGCAACAATAAGTCTAAGTAGTGCAACATTACATGATTGAGTAGCCTTGTTAGTGAAGGTATATTTGTAACAATAGCGACGTTTGTATCCAAGGAGAAATGTGTGGCAAGATTTGGGCAAAGGCACTTTAGTCCAATTGGTGGTTTGAGTACTAGGTAGTTTCATGGGGATGGTGGTAGTGCCATTGTGAAATGGTTGAAGTAAGTGAATGTGCTACTCGAAGCAGTAAACTTTGGAGAGCAACAGAGTTCTCAAAGACATCAAATATGAAAACATTATAATGTTGAGGCTTGCCTTAGACCTAGAAATTGGCACTTGTTAAGACAACATTGGGAACATTTTCTCAAACATTGAGATGTTCATTAATAGGCATTACTTGGCTACAATTGTAGTTTGAAATTTTGGATGATCATGCCTTGGGTGGTCTTGCATTATATCAAGGCATGCCTAAGTGCTAAATAGCTCGAGAAAGTGATTTGGCTAAGCATAGAGACAAGATGATTGTTTTAATTTAGGATTTCCTATAGAAGATGTATGATCGATGTGACGTTACTTGGTTCATGGGCATGGTAGGTAATAGTTCCTTGGTCCATGGGTTGGGTGTGCATCACAAAGTTAGTTGGTCATCAACTTAAGTGAAGCACAAGGGATGACAAGAGCAACTTGAAAATTGTCCATGTAAGACAATTAGAATCACCAAGTGCATGAGACTTGGGATGCCATGGATAATGATGCATGATCCATTTCATACTTGTACCTAAGGGGTTGAGAATTCTATGACTTGAAGGAGAAAATGGAGTGTATTGGACATTTGGGTCCACTTAAGCATGGGTCATGGTTAAAGGCACCTTACATGAAGGAAATAAAAATGGATGTCACACCCATATAAAGAGGATGCACATTCAATCAATAAAGAGTTATTCATTCATCATTGATGGACAAGGAGTTCAAAGGTAAAAAGTATAGGTTTTGACATAGGTAACAACTTAAACATCGACTAAGTCTTAGGAAATCTAAATGAAAGACTTAGAAAACTTGACAAGCGCCTAAGGCATGGTAGAGCTAGATTGAGGTTGTTGCAAGTAAGGAAGGGGATCTATAGAAGTTATACCCACAAATGCTTTAAGGGTTAGATTGTACAAGTATTTTGAAGATGTACCTTGTGTTATTTGTATGTCTATAAAACAAGTCATAAGTGGTGGTTGGACTCCCTTATTGTATTGTTGTAACATTTTTCATATTAGCAAGTTATGGTATTATACATTTGTGTTGTGGTCTCTTTACTTGAATGAATATTATTGTTCCTTGCATTCTTTAAAGTGTTTAAGTATTGATGAGCATTGGCTAAGTGTTAAAGTTTTGTTGGTGCTTGGTCATGGTTAGACATGTGCCTAGTGTTAATAACTTAGTTGTAAAACTTAGTTCAAAATGTAACAAATTGTGGCTTAGGGTGTAGTTACGTGCAAGCCCCTAAGTGAAGAGGCATAGTATGGTTGTAATAGGCATAGGTTAGCATTGATGAATGGAAAAATTTTGCCAACAACAAGTGAGGATCACCTAGAGGTAGGTCCCAATTAGACCTACTCTCGCTTGGTGTGGTGATCTCCACATATATGCCAGTCTGATTGCCACCAAAATGAATTTTATGAGATTGACTATAAGTCAATCCAATTGAATGAGGTAAAAGCAACATAAAATGATAACTAATCTAAGTTAACTAAATTCATTCTAAATAATGCTATATATATTTTCGTATGTTGATCAAGAGAGAATATTAAAATATATTAGATACAATATAAAAGAGTGATTGTAAAAATTAAAGAAGAAATTCTTTCATTTAATAATATAATGATCTCATAAACATGACGTTATTTTTCAAGTAAATAGTTATCTGAAGAATCCAATATTGTTTACTTGTACCTAACGTTCACATCAATTAGAACATTACTTCATTCATGATAAATAATTATACATGAAAATATGAATAAGGAAAAAATAGATGCATAATCCACATAAATGCAAAAAGTACCATCCACAATTCAACCATAAACTTTTGCTTCAAAAGATGCTTTATTCTCTACTTCAATTAATACATGGTAGAAATACATCAAATTTGACCAATTCATTAAGTATTACATAAATAAATTCAATCTTGAAGCAACATAAATCTCACTTTCCCCCAAGAAATTCCAACCATGGAAAGGAACTCTAGTTACATAGAAAGAAATCTATCCTTTTTCAGCCTCAAAGTACAACCTCTATACATTCGAAAAAATTCTTATATAGATGTTTTCTCATCCCTTTTATCCCTTTTTCCAATCCTTTACTTCCATCTTAGTTGCACTAAAATGGATACCTATACATAAATTATTCCTTAAGAAGAGGAATATATTTATTTTTCATTCTTCTTTCCTTTAAAATGGGTCTCCCATTTATTGTAAATATGTGTTACATAGGAAACATGAGGAGGATTTAGGTTCTTTAAATTTACTTCACATTGAAAAATCGCCTTTTCAATTTTAGGTTTATTTTTTCTACATTTAAAAAACAAGTTTGAAATGGAATTAGTGCATTCCATTCGTAGAGACGTGAATTATATGATAGCTTCAGTGTCCCATTGATTGATCTACATATTTTTTTTCTTCCTTACATCTCATTGTTCTTCTAAAGTAACCAGGCTAATCTAACTAAATAATGCTTTCTTGATTAGCCTTGCATATGGAAAATTATAATCCTCCATGATGTTTATAGCTAAATACCATAAATTTGAACATCATTCATTAGCTTCTTGTTGGCGGGCCGAAATGTCCCACCAACAACTAAGGGGTCTCCGCAGTGTGAAGTCCCAATTAGACCTCACATCGGTTTGGGATAGGAGACCCATCCAGTATGTGGGCCCGACTGCCACCATGAATTTTTTCTACTCTTGGTTATAAAATGAGAAGATGCTAGAGTGGGGCAAGAATGAAATGCTTGGGCAGCGAAACAAAAATCAGCTGAAGATTGACAAATTGCAGAAAGAGGTGTAAACAAGTCTCAAAAACAATAAGAAGAGACAAACGACGAGAGGGATTAGTGAGCTAAAACCCCATCAGACATTATAAACAGGAACAAGCCAGAAGTCAATCGCAAAGTAGTTCACAATAAGTCATTAACATGGCAAGGAACAAGTAAACATAGATTCGAAGATGAAACATACATGAAACCACTATGTATCAGTACATAACATCTTGCATATACGAAAACACACATGCAAATATGGTGAGGTACCAGATAGCTAATACAACCACCATGAATAAGCATGGGAATCAGTGCAAAAGTTAAGAGAAAATATCTTATTACTGTTGTTGCAACTTCAAATACATAACATGCAATTGGTCAATACTCAATAGTGGAACATGGGTTGTTCATATCATTGCCCGGTGCCAAAACCCTAGCCCCACTGCAAATCCCTTCTACCAGCTACCAAGAGTTGAGTGGCTCTAGCTCTCAACCACAAATTAGTTATCTATCTCTGCCTCAACTCAAGTGCTAAAATATCCATGTAGGTGAGGGATGAGGGCACATTTATAAAGGTTAGGTGACCATACACCTACCGTGACCTTTGGCCTTCCCTCATGCCCTTTCAACTACCTTCATGCCTCTTGAGCTTCCTCACTGCCCTCTCAAACCTACTTCCTCGTACAGGCTTAATTTCTCTCAGCTTAATTGTTGGCATGATAGGAGAACATTTACATTATGATGAAAAGAAGATGAAGCAGTAGAGAGTTCTTGTGGACCCTAGAATGCTTGTCTCCAAGGCGGTTTCCAAAGTATAAGACCAAATTGTGTGGCTCCTTGGCTGCATGGAATGCCCTTGCAGTTGCCATAGTGTCTCGATCAGTCATGCAAAGCCAACTTATTTACTGATTGGTCATCCTAGCTGCAGGGCTTCCCACAAGTAACCCTAGATCTCTCCTCATAGGTTGAAGTCCTCGCTATCCTACACCCTATAAGACAATAACCATAGTTATACATGATTATAATTGAAGAGCCACACCATAAATGTAAACAAAGATAAATAAATAACAATAATCACGAAAAAATCGAATCAACTTTGGACCCCTGGATAGTCCTATCCTATGCTATGGCAGTGTCAGAGCGAGTGGATTTGCAGGGTCTTCATACCATTCTTCATGGGTTAAATCATAGTCAATCTAAACCTTAACCTCTTCCTTGCTTTCATGAATCAATTTTATACAATATGATCTTTGGGCAAAGGTTTGAGAAGTGTGTGGTTAGCCATTGCATTTCAATGCTTCATGTCCCTTCAATTAGTGTACAGTAGAAAAGGTCCCTTATTCCCATTGCACGACATATATCTAGATTTGGGACTGGTAGTAAAATTGTCAAGACCTATGTTCATCAGGAATTGACCTCCTTCCTTCAAGCTCTCAGGAATATTTTCTTAAATACAAATCACCAAATTCCTTGAGGTTTTCCCTTGGGTGAGAATTATGCTTCATATGTAGGCAGCATGTCCAATCTACATTGGCGCTTAAAGTGCATGTAGATCGACCATCCTTTCTGATTCTTGAGTGTGGAATCTTGTTGGGTAGAAGAAAGCATGTTTTATATGAGAGACATTTTCTTCTCTTTTCTTAACCAAACATCAACTCTAAGCACCCACCCTTTACATTTAATTTCATTTTCGGCTTATAATCAGGCTTGCATTCTTTGACATAGTTTGACAAGCCATGCTGGGTCCAATCATTAAAAGGCCATTCACTTAATTTATTCATAACAATGTAGAGTCGCACTTCTGGGAGTGATTTTTGATTTTCCCAAAGTCACATAGTCGTATCACTAGTAAGTCGCATTTCTGGCTACTTTCACTGAGGCACAAAACGTGACCTCGTGACCTATGTGGGAGCACGACTTACCGAAGGTCACATGGTGGAAGTTGATGGCTAGTTGCACTTCCGGGAAGCTCGCTGATCCGGATTCAAACAGGAATGCAATACAATATAGATATAACCATAAAGACAGATATGCAGCAGAAATAATACTTTATTTCGTTACTGTAAAATACTAAAATATGCTTACAAACGAAAATGGAAATAAACCAGCTAGGGCGATGGTAGCTTATCTCTGAGAAGAGATGTGGCAGCTACATGCCTCTGAACTGTCTTACAATGAGGCTCAAGGGCCTTTTTATTATTGAACAATAAGAGAAAACCTTAAACAACCAAAACCCTAACCTGAGGAGATGTAACACCAAGAGTTTGTGCGACCCGTTGGGGTGAGTTGGACAACGAACTTCCTGGGGTCGCGAATTGGTTATATTATCTCCGTTTGATGCACATGATAGCCTGTTGGAAATATCTCTCCGAGGACTACAACAGAAAAGATGATTTTAGATAGAAAAAACATCATTTAGGGCCTCAAAAAGGCTCCGAAAGTTTAGGACCCGAAAAACTGCTAAAAATAGTAAACTGTGCTATAATTAAGGAAACTGAAAAATTGAAAGAGACGGTTGTGGGGGTCCAAATGGGATAGGTGGGTGGCCACCAACATCGATCTGGATCATTCCTCCCCCCTTAGGAAGCAATGGTCCCCATTGCATTGAGTTCCTCCTTGAGATGAGGAAGCTTCTGTTGAGTTGGGTCTCTGGTGAGCTGTTCTGCAATCTCTGATGTGTCCGGAAATGGTGGGAAGCATGGTCGACAACAGTCCACATTGAACACTCGGTGCAAGCGAAGGAATGGAGGAATGTTATGCTTCAAAGCATTGTTGCCCGTAGCCTTGTTACTGGTGTAAGCACCATGTCAAAGTGGTCTGAGTTTCTTATGGATTCTGGTAAGGCATTCTCTCTGCAGATGTAACCAAACTTTGTCGCCCACCTGAAACTTGTGTGGTACCCCTAGGGGTAAGGAGAAGTTGTTCCTGTGTTTTTTCATGATTGTATCCCTCTGTTGTTGCTGCTATGTGGAGGAACCCTTCGCGGGGGTCATGGATGTAGCAACAATATTCCCCTTACTTTGGGAGCGAACCAAACAGAAAATAAATTCTCTAGTTTGTGAGATGAGCTTGCTGCCTTTCTTAGCAGTGATCAAAGAGGTGGCAGTAGGTAGAGATACCTCTGGTATCCTGTATAATGAATTATTCAAAGAAATAATGACGGCATGAGGCCTTGACTAATACACAGCATGTCGCCTCCACAAGTATGGCTGGCCTAATAATACATCACAAACATCCAAAGGTGTAACATCACACAATACCTCGTCTATGAAGGGCTTGATGCTGTAGGGAAGGTGGCACTGCTGGTGAACTTTGAGATCTCGTCCTTCATGAAGCCACTCGATACTGTACGGTTGTGAGTGTGGTGTAGTCGGTAGGCCCAACTACTTCATGACCTCTGCTGAAATGAGGTTCTTTTGGTTGCCACTGTCGACAATGAATTGCAGCGGCGAACCCTTCACCCACATCTGTGAGTGGAAAAGACATTCCCCTCCTCTGGATCTTCGGGCTCATTTTTCTGGATCTTGGCAGTGGCAACAGTGGCGCTGGGCTCCGCATCAATGATCTGCTTCCTTTTGCCATTCCCCTTGTCAGGTTCTGGCTCAGGTTCAGAACATGCATTTGATTGGGAAGCCTTCAACTCAGCCACCAACGACTACTTGGTCCGACACTCACTTGTGTTATGAGTGGGATTCTTGTGGAACTCCCCCACTTTCCTATGTCCTTCTTCGGCTTCATGGTGTTACTCTTTTCTTGCGGCTTCGAGGGGTTGTCTTGGGTCACCCTGCCTTGGCTTTGTCCTTTGGGCTTCAGATTTGTAGATCCAAAGTCTCGCTTCTTCTGTTTGAACTTTTGCTCAATTTTGTCAGCGTATCGGTATGCTATGCCGAGTGAGGAGATGTTCAAGAACCCCATCTCTTCCTGGATGTATCTGTGTAGGAAACCGTGGTATTTGAGTACCAGATGCAGCTTAGAATATTTGATACCCAATTGTGTGTGAAGGGTATGAAAAATGTTTGTGAACTCTGGCACATCTTGGTCTCGTCCCTGCCGCTGTGTGGTCCATGTGATGTATTTTTCCTCATAGCTTTTAACAGGGTAGTACTACTCCTTGATGGCATCCCGGAAGTCATTCCAAGTGGGTACGGCTAAAAACAGTGAACCTGTACTTTCATCCTTCTGCTCGCAATAGGTTTCCCACCAGTCCTTGACGTGGGGGCTGCTTTGAGAAGAGCGAAAACAATATTTTCCCGACTTGAAAATTCATGAACAGAAAAATACCCATCTAGTAGATTTAACCATTTATCTATGGCATCTGCGTCTATTTGACCCTCGAAGATGGGGATTTCAAAATTAACTTGTACCTTAAAGGGTGTGGCATTTCCAGAGTAGCTGTTGGGAGCAGATGCGTCGCCTCTGGGTCGTCGCTGAAGGATCTGTGCAAAGTTATCCATCATTGCATTCCTTTGCCGCTCGAAGGCTTATTTAAGCATGATTTTGATAGGATCTCCTGCCCCCTCATCTTTCTTCTCATCCGCCATGGGAGGTCGTCGAGATTTGCGAGGCTGGTCTTGCAAAGGTTCAACCAGTTCAAGCCCTAACTCCTTATATGCCGACCTCGTTGGGGACATGCAAAGAAAAACAGAGAAAAAGGAGACCGCTCTGATACAACTGATCCAGATTTAAACAAGAACGCAATACAATGTAGAGATAACCATAAAGACAAATATGCAGCGGAAATAATACTTTATTTCATTACTGTAAAATACTGAAATATGCTTACAAATGGAAATGGAAATAAACCAACTAGGGCGATGGTAGCTTATCTCTTAGAAGAGATGTGACGGCTACATGCCTCTGAACTATCTTACAATGAGGCTCAAGGGGCTTTTTATTATTGAACAATAAGAGAAACTCCTAAACAACCAAAACCCTAACCCGAGGAGATGTAACACCAAGAGTTTGTGGGACCCGTTGGGGTGAGTTGGACAGCCAACTTCCTGGGGTCGCGAATTGGTCATATTATCTCCATTTGACGCACATGATAGCCCGTTGGAAATATCTCTCCGAGGACTATCATGGGAAAGACGATTTTAGACAGAAAAAATGTCGTTTAGGGCCACAAAATGGCTCTGGAAGTTTAGGACCCGAAAAACGGCTAAAAATAGTAAATTGTGCTATAATTAAGGAAACTGAAAAATTGAAAGAGACAGTTGTGGGGGTCCAAATGAGATAGGTGGGTGGCCACCAACATCCACCTGGATCACTCACCTGAGGGATTGTAACACGATCCAGTGACTTAGTTTAAATTGCAACCCCCTGTAGGTCGCCAAGTCGCAATGCAGTGCAAGTCGCATCTCTTGGGCACCCGCTTGAGGTCTTCGAGTGTGACTTAGCGACCATTAGTTGCAAAGTAGAATTTTGAGTGAGGTCACACTTCTGGTTGCTTTCCTCAGGGTGTGAGGTCCAACTTAGAGACTAGTGAGAGAAAACACTCCACTTCTGAGTTTGGTTCGATGATCCTGAACCCGGAAGACAGCCTGAGATGGAGCGCATGATTCCAACGTTGTGCAGCCAGGATCCTACCAGCAACTTCTGAAACGCCGAAATAGTGTTGAAAATTTTCTTCTTTCTCCCTCATGGATCTCACATGCAGTTATATCCTTTTACTGAGTGATTTGGCGTGGTTGTATGAGCATGGGAAACTATTCATGAGGGCAATTATGTCATCTGAGTTCTAAGAACCCTTTCCAAACTTTGTCCATGCTTCATCTAGATATAAAAGCACTATTAACAGTCAATTCATCTCATCCCCTCCACGGCTCAGTATCCTTCAACGAGGACAAGATTTCGGCTTCTGCGTGGGCATCGCTATAATGCTCACATGCTGTGAGAATAATTTAATTCACTGTCATTTTATGTACAGTGGAATGGCATGTGTCCTATTCACCGTCCTGTTCAAATGCAACCTCAACACATAACCTATCATACAATGTCAAACCCTCCGAATATTTTTGTATCATGCCAAGATATCCTAAATGCATTTTCATCATTAATATCAATTATTTGAGGGTCCTCTCAAGAAATATGGCCATCGTACATATGGAATACATGGCTCGTCGACTGTGAAATAGAAGGCATTGCATTGTTTGATGTGAAACCCAACCACCTTCCCTTAGTCTCCATAGGACCATGCTACCTAGGATTTCCATATCGTTTTGGTGATGTGGACGCACATATTCGCAGGCTCGAATGGTGTACAAATAGTGCAACTATTTGTGCAAGGGACCCATGAACCTGTTGGTCGTATTATGTGGGCTTGAGTTAAATGTTGTTAAAAGGTCCTCAATGCCTTTTTACTTTAGCATCAATTATTTTTAGGGCCCTCTCTCATAGTTTGTATTATCAAACAATATAGACACCGCACCTATGAACTACTTTGACCCTTTAGTTGTGCTCAAGGTTCTACTCCCACTTGGCATCCAAACACCCAAGTTGGGCTCAAACATTCTCTTCGATCTATGCCTTTGATGGCAACCTTAAACATCCTACACTCTCTGTTTCTTAGGTCATCTATGCCTCCCATGCATCATCTCTCGTGTGTATTGGACTTTTAAGGTAGCTAACCACATGGCTATAGTCCCCTCTCGATAAACAAAACTTCCATAATAATTTCGAGTGTGTGTTATAATGGTTGGAACTAGGAATTAACCCTTTATCCATTTAAAAATCCACCATTTCATTTATTAAATAGTCGCCATGTGTTAATAAGTGTATCTTTTGTTCTGTTCACTCTTCCATTCAGTTTCTTAGAAGAGTATGTGAGGTTCATCTTGAGAGCATCTTATTAGTGTCAGGTCAAGGAATTGATAAATGTAGTTGTTGCATAGTTCAATGTATACCCCTAACATCTTTGATCAATTTCCTAAAAAGGAGGTGGGATGAAAACAAGTTAGCCTTTAATAGTGATATTTTCATGTGAGAACATAGAAACCAATAAATAAATAAACTAATTCACTTCAGGAGCATAGAAAATGAATTATCCAAATCAAAGTGCTACGAATTATATGGGTCGTTCAAGTGCGCTCAAGTTTCGAGGTCGACTCGAAACCCTCATGGATCTATTAATTGTGTTTGTCTTTGAAACTTTATGATGCCCCTAGTGATGATGCACTTATAGAGGGTGTTCCATGAACTACTCATGTCCCTGCATTTAGAGGACGGAGATTAAGCAAGGCCTCAAAATGCATGTAAAGGTGACCAACTTACAAACCCTAACACACACGCCGAGATGGGGAACCAAATATGAGAGAAGGTGCAATATGACATTCCAAGATTCTTACCATAATGCCAAACAGAGAATGCAACTCTTGAGGAATATGAATTAGGTTAAAACATGTAGGGAAACATTCATGTGCTGATTTAGGGTTCCTCTCCAAACCCTGGTATGGCCAATCACAATGAAAGCTACATTGGGGTCTTGTCCATCCACACACAGTGTCACCATTGATTTAAAGGCATAGGGAAAAATTCTGAAGTCTTGGGAAAAACATCGCACCTACAAAACCCTAATGGAAGAGAGAAATGGACAAGGAATGACTGGAGAACCCCTTAAGGGCTTGAGGCGAGTAGCGAGGGACCCGAAATTTTAGATATGCCCAAAATTTTGGGTGGTGTTGTAGCGGCTACAACAATTGGCGAACCACTAGTAGAATCGATTATCTCTGACAACGTCCCTGAAATAATCTGAGTCCAGGTATTGATGTGAGGGAAGTATTGGACGGTTGTTATGGGAACCTCTTGTGTTGCCTCGACCTGTGCAGATATGCCTTCCCTTCGTGTCTCAGCTAGGTCTTGCCAGTCAGTGGACACCCAATTAAAAGTTCACATATGCCGGTAGTTGGTGATGATGTAAAGAATGAGGAAGAGGGCTTGTAATATTCAAAATTTTAAAAGTAATTTTTTGGTGTTGCTCCACTGCCAGTGGGCCTGGATAGTACCTCGGTGGAGTCAGCCCAAGAAATCACAAATGTTGCTCCGCTGCTAGCGAGCCTGGTCAGTACCCCAACAGATTCGTTGCATTTCCTCTCTGTGCAGGAAGCCTTTTTCAATCCTTTACCCTTTGCTTCATTTCATTTTCTTTTATGTTTACATTTTCACTTATTTTCTGGGTGTTCATTGTGCCAGGGCAGATGAGGGATCCTAACTTATTTTACAAGCAAGAGAGGTTGTTTCTTGTTTGACAGAAACTAAGAGATATCCTGATTTAGGTTTGCCCTTATGTCAAGCTTCCACTTCCAAGGAAATGTGTCAGAGAAGACCTTTCAAGGCAAACTGAAACCCAATCCTGGTAAACCGAAACACAAGCATGAAATTTATAGTCATCTAGCCCTAACATACATCTGTCTATGCTTAACCCTAAATCCAATGCAAGCAAGGCAAGATGTTGTTGGCTAGTAAAGGAATCTACTAGACTAAACCGATCAGCAACCCTATCATGATGCAAAGGATGATCAACTTGATAACCCTAAAAAGAGGGGCCTATGTCAGGTGTCACTGAGGTCCCTGAGGATTCAACACATAAACCCTAATTTCAGAAACCCTAGTTTGAAATCGTTCATAGACTTTGTCAAGGACGTGAGGACCTGGCATAACCATCAGTGGAAGTTGAAGTGCCTCATCGTCCTGGCCAATCTCTGAACCTTCAAATGACATGCCATCAAACGTCAATAGCTTCGAAAGGTTTGTAGGTGAGTGCATATGGTTATCATTTTTTGTGACTAAACAATTATCAGTGAGGATATTGTGGATTGGATCCAATGTCTGAACATTGATAGATCGGTAGCTCGACCGATCAGATTCTTTAGATTCCCAAAAATGAATTGAATCAACTGAAAGACTCTCAAGTAGAGGGGAGGTCAGTATATTTTCCCCTTCTCCTATAGGAGATTTTAAGACATCATTTTATTGGGCATGTTGACAAACTGTATTGGCTGGGAGACAATCAAAATTATTTGAGACAATGGCCAGAGCACTCCCTTCAGCAAACAAATTAGGTTATAGAGCTTGATGTGCAACAGTTGAAAGGTGATGGAAAGATTTGCTCAGAGAGACATTTCTCAAATAAGAGGGTTTCCAAGATGAGCTTGCATCTAGCGAGATGATGTTGAGAGGAGCGTGATGTGCAGAAACCCTAATTTCACTTGGTTCAGGGGTTTCATCAGGAACGTGAGAACTTGCCATAACCATCAGTAGAAGCAGAAGCTGAAGTGCCTCATCTTCCTGATGAGTCCCTAAACATTCGAAAGGTGGGTCATTAAATTCTAGGGGCTTCGTAGGATCAATAGGCAGAGACATAAGATAATCACCAGAGGCGTGAGTGAATATATTTTCGGTAAAATGAGAATTTCTGAAACCACCAATTTGATCAAGTTGGGTATCTGACACATAAGGCTCTTCTTTGATTGGGAGTGAAGAGGGATTAGTGAGAGAACCAGATTGGGCTAGGCAAGATGCATGGCCCTCTTCTTGAACTATTAAAGATTGTGAGTGGTAAAGATTAGGTATAATAGATTCAAAATTTGCATCCCTTGACAGTGAAACATCGCCCCCATGTACATGATTGCAATCAACGCGAGCAAGATAAAAATGTGAATGCTCTGAAGGAACTACTAGTGTAGTAGAACCATGGACTAAATCAGGGTAAAATGGATGCACAGGGTCAGATGAAGGGGCACTGATCGGACCCAGACTCACATCCTGCCCATTTATGTTCACCAAAGGGAATGACAGATTTGCAGGCTTGATGTGGTCCGTGGATTCAATAGGAAAATCAAATTTACTTGAGACAATACCAAAGCCATCCTGGGCAAGCGAATGAGATCCCAAAATGTAGTGAGACATATGTTGAAAGGACCCGACCGGGGATCCATCAATAGGAAGGGATGTTATGTAATTTTCAAATTCAAGATCAAAAGGATGTACGAGGGATTTAGAGCTGAGACCATCAGATACATTTCCCATAAAGCATTTTTCATCGTTTGAACCATTTACAACCAAAATCTTATTATTTAACAATTCAAGAGGAGGATGAGAAATCCCAAAAATAGTAATATCTTCCTCAGGGGCTTGAGGTTGTTCCAGATTCAGAGAGATAGGCAAAACAAAATTACGGGTGGAATCTAGACACTTTGTAATCTGCAAATTATGATGATACTCATGTGAAATAGGGCTTGTTTCTAATTGAAAATGTTGTAAAGAAACGAGAACCAATCATTGAAAATTTATATTAAAATACACCTAGTCGACATAACTTTTAGGAAATTCAAAACAAAGATGCACAAATATGAAAGCAAAATCCTCTAAATATTCTTCAGGTTTCATCCTAAGGTCATTTATCTTCTTTATCACATCTTGAAAATCATACCTGTCAAATGCTTATTGGATCTCACTAATGAGTTGCTCAAACGAATGAATGGACGTCGCTGGAAATGTGTGGCACCATTCCTTGGCGCGACCTTCAAGGGTGAGGGAGAAAAACACACAAGAAAACTCTTCATCATCAATCTCAAAAGATTCACAAAACTCAAGGAAATCAGAAATGTGCTCAGTTATGGGTGTGTCATCCTCACCGTCAAACTTTAACTGAGACAAGTGATGGCGCTGCTCCTAGGGGATGCAAAATCGAAAAATGGACAACCCAAAGATAAACACACTAGGAGTAAGATTCTGGTCAGAGCCATTAACAGATATGAGACTAAACTACAGGCTGCAAGGGCTCAACTTGTCATCTAGCCCTCCTTCTAGCACCAATTTTTTGATGAGCCGAAATGTACCGCCAATGACTAAGGGATCTACCCGGCGTGAAGTCCCAATTAGACCTCACATCATTTGGGATAGAAGCCCCATCCGGTATGCGATCTTGGATGCCACCATGAATGTTTTCTTCTCTTGGTTATAAAATGAGAAGATGCCAAAGTGGTTCAAGAATGAAATGCTTGGGCAGTGAAACAAAAATCAGCTGAAGATTGACAATTGTAGAAATATCTGTAAACAAGTCTCAACAACAATAATAATAGACAAACGACGAGAGGGATTAGTGAGCTAGAACCCCATCAGACATTATAAACAGGAACATGTCAGAAGTCAATCACAAAGTAGTTCACAATAAGTCACAGACATGGCAAGGAACAAGTAAACACATATTCAAAGGTTAAACATACATGCAACCACTATGTATTAGTATATAACATATTGCATATATGAAAACGCACATATGAATATGGTGAGGTACTAGATAGCTAATAACACCACCATGAATAAGCATGGGAATCGGTGCCAAATATAAGAGAAAACATCTTATTATTGTTGCTACAACATCAAATACATAACATGTAATTGGTCAATACCTAATAGTGGAACATGGGTTGTTCATATCATTTCCCGATGCCAAAACCCTAGCCCCACTGGAAATCCACTCTACCAGCTGCCAAGAGCTGGGTGGCTCTAACTCTCAAGCATAAATTAGCTATCTATCTCTACCTCAACTCAAGTTCTTGTAAGAACTCTAGACACCACATATCTCCACAATGGTATGATATTGTCCACTTTGGGCCTAAGCCCTCATGGATTTGTTTTTGGGCGTTACCCCCAAAAGGCCTCATACCAATGGAGATATTTGTCCATCCTTATATACCCATGATCCTCCCCACTTCTAGTCAATGTGGGACTTTGGTCGTATACCCATCAATCCTCCCCTCAAACAAAGGACCATCAAGCCTCCCCTCAAACGATTATCCATCCGTCCACTCTCTACCAACCAGGATTCTCCACTCCAATGCATTGGAATCACATGCCTTACATGGAGCACCACCTGCCTTGAGAGCTTGCTCTATCCCAGGTCAACTCCTCTTCACCGTGTTGGGACCAGGACACATCCATGAAGAATCCAGAGCACACCGCCTATCTAACCGAGCTCATCCACGAATCCCATCATGATATTACCAGGGCCCACCACCTTTGTTTGGCATTCTGAGGATTCATCCACTTGGCTAACTTCGGAACTTGGCTCTAATACCACTTGTAAGAACTCTGGACACCACATATCTCCACAATGGTATGATATTGTCCACTTTGGGCCTAAGCCCTCATGGATTTGTTTTTGGGCTTTACCCCTAAAAGCCCTCATACCAATGGAGATATTTGTCCATCCTTATATACCCATGATCCTCCCCACTTCTAGTCAATGTGGGACTTTGGTCCTATACCCAACAGTGCTAAAGTCTCCATGTAGGTGAGGGATGAGGGCACATTTATAGAGTTTAGGTGACCATTCACCTACCATGACCTTTGGCCTTCCCTCATGCCCTTTCGACTACCTTCATGCCTCTTGAGCTTCCTCACTACCCTCTCAAACCTACTACCTAGTACAACCTTAATTTCTCTCAACTTAATTGTTGACATCATAGGAGAACATTCACATTATGATGAAACCAAGACAAAGATATAGATGGTTCTTGTGGACCCTAGAATGCTTGTCACCAAGGCGGTTTCCAGAGTACAAGACCAAATTGTGTGGCTCCTTGGCTGCGTGGAATGCCCTTGCGGTTTCCATAGTGTCTCGATCAGTCATGCAGAGCCAGCTTATTTACTGATCGAGCATCCTAGCTGCAAAGTTTCCCATAAGTAACCCTAGGATCTCTCCTCATAGGTTGAAGTCCTCACTCTCCTATACCCTCTAAGACAGTAACCATAGTTATGCAAGATGATAATTGAAGAGCCACACCATAAATTTAACCATAGATAAATAAATAACAATAATCATGAAAAAACTGAACTCAACTTTAGACCCCTAGATAGTCCTATCCTGTGTTATGAAAGTGTTAGAGTGAGTGGATTTGCAGGGTCTTCATACCATTCTTCATGTGTTAAATCATAGTAAATCTAATCCTTAACCTCTTCCTTGCTTTCATGATTAATCAACTATATACAATAGGATCTTTGGGAAAAGGTGTGAGGAGCGTGTGGTTAGCCATTGCATTTCAATGCTTCATGTCCCTTTAGCTGGTGTACAATAGAAAAAGTCCCTTATTCTCATTACATGGCATATATTAGATTTGGGACTGGTAGGAAAACTAGCAGGACCTATGTTCATCAGGCATTGACCTCCTTCCTTCAAGCTCTCAGGAATATTTTCTTAGATACAAATCACCAAAATCCTTGAGGTTCGCCCTTGGGTGAGAATTATGCTTCATATGTACGCAGCATGGCCAATCTACATTGGCGCTTAAAGTGCATGTATATGGACAAGCCTTTCTGATTCTTAAGTGTGGAATGTTGCCGAGTAGAAGAAAACACATTTTATATGAGAGGCATTTGCTTCTCTTTTCTCAACCAACCATCAACTCTAAGCACCAACCCTTTACATTTAATTTCATTTTCGACTTATAATCGGGCCTACATTCTTTGACATAGTTTGACAAGCCATGTTGGGTCCAATATTAAAAGGCCATTCACTTAGTTTATTCATAACAGTGTAGAGTCACACTTCTGGGAGAAATTTGTGATTTTCCCAAAGTCACATAGTTGCACCGCTAGTAAGTTGCATCTCTGGCTGCTTTCACTTAGGCAAAAAATGCGACCTTGCGACCTATGTGGGAGTGCAACTTACCGAAGGTCACATGGTCACAATTGATGGCTAATTGCACTTCCGGGAAGCTCGCCTCAGAGATTTTAACGCGACCCAGTGACTTAGTCGAAAGTGCTACCCCCTGGAGGTCACTAGGTCGCAACACAACGCAGGTCACATCTCCTAGGCACCCGCCTGAGGTCTTCGAGTGTGACTTAGCGACCATTAGTCACACAGTAGCATTTTGAGCAAGGTCGCACATCGGGTTGCTTTCCTCAAGGTGCGAGTTCCGACTTAGCGACTAGTGAGAGAAAACACTCCACTTTTGATTTTGATTCAATGATCCTGATCCCAAAAGATAGCTTGAGATGGAGTGCATGATTCCAACCTTGTGCAGCCAAGATCCTGCCAGCAACTTCGAGAACGATGAAAGAGTGTTGAAACTTTTCTTCTTGCTCCCTCATGGATCTCACACGCAGTGAACTCCTTTTGCTGAGTGATTTGGCATGGTTGTATGGGCACAGGAAACTACTCATGCGAGTGGTTTTGTCATCTGAGTTCTGAGAACCCTTGCCAAACTTTGTTCGTGTTTCATCCAGATCCAGAAGCACTATTAACATTCAGTTCATCTCATCCCCTCCATGACTCAGTATCCTTCGACGAGAACAAGATTTCAGCTTCTGCGTGGTCATCGCTATAATGCTCAGGTGTTGTGAGAATCATTTAATTAATTGTCATTTTTTGTACAGCGGAATGGCATGCATCCTATTGACTGTCCTGTTCAAATTCGACTTCAATGCATAACCTATCATACAATATTGAATCCTCAGAATAATCTTGTATCATGCCAAGAGATCCTAAAAGCATTTTCATCATTAATATCGACTATTTGAGGGTCATCTCAAGAAATATGGCCATCGTGCATATGGAATACATGGCTCGTTGACTGTGAAATAGAAGGTGTTGCATCGTTTGATGTGAAACCCAACCACCTTCCCTTAGTCTCCATAGTACCACGCTACTTGGTTTTTCCATATCATTTTGGTGATGTGGATGCACATATTCGCAGGCTCGAATGGTGTACAAACAGTGCCATTGTTTGCACAAGGGATCCATGAACCCGTTGGTCATATTATGAGGGGTTGAGTTAAATTATGTTAAGAGGTACCTAATGCCTTTTCACTTTAGCATTGATTATTTTTAGGGCCCTATCTCATAGTTTGTATTATCAAACAATATAGCCACCGCACCTCTGAACTACTTTGACCCTTTAGTTGTGCTTAAGATGATACTCCCACTTGGCATCCAAACACCCGAGTTGGGCTCAAACATTCTCTTCAATCTGCACCTTCGATGGGAACCTTAAACATCCTACGCTTTTTGTCCCCTAGGTCATATATGCCTCCCATGCATCATCTCTCGTGTGTGTTGGCCTTTCAAGGTAGCTAACCACATGACTATAGTCCCCTCTTTGCAAACAAAACTTCCATAATACTTTTGAGTGTGCATTACGGTGGTTGGAACTGGGAATTAACCCTTTATCTGTTTAAAAATCCACCATTTCATCTATTAAATAGTCACCGTGTGTTAAAAAGTGTATCTTGTGTTCGGTTCACTCTTCCATTCGGTTTCTTAGAAGAGTACGTGAGGTTCATCTTGAGAGCATCTTAGCAGTGTCAAGGAATTTCTATATGTAACTGTTGCACAGTTCAAAGTATACCCTTGACATCTTTGATCAATTTCCTGAAAAGGAGGTGGGATGAAAACAAGTTAGCCTCTGATAGTGATATTTTCATATGAGAACATAGAAACCAATGAATAAATAAACTAATTCTTTTCAGAAGCATAGACAATGAATTATCCAAATCGAAGTGCTACGATTATATGGGTTGGTCAAGTGTGCTCAAGTTTCGTGGTCGACTCCAAACCCTCATGGATCTATTAATTGTGTTTGTCTTTGAAACTTTATGATGCCCCAAGTGATGATGCACTTATAAAGCGCATTCCTTGAACTTCTCATGACCATGCATTTGGAGGGCAGAGATTAATGCCAAGCAAGGCTTCAAAACGCATGTGAAGATGACTAACTTACAAACCCTAACACACATGCCGGGATGGGGAACTAAATATGAGAGGTGTAATATGACATTCCATGATTCTTACCATAATTCCAAACAAAGAATGCAGCTCTGGAGGAATATGAATTAGGTTAAAACATGCAGAGAAACATTCATGTGACGATTTAGGGTTCCTCTCCAAACCCTAGTATGGTCAATCATAATAAAAGCCAGATTGGGGTCTTGTCCACCCACACACGGTGTCACATTGATTGAAAGGCATAGGGTAAAACTCTAAAGTCTTGGGCAAAACAGCACACCTCCAAAACCCTAATGGAAGGGTTGGGTCGATGCGTGAGATGAGACATGGAAAACGAATGCAATATATACCGCACGATTGCACGAATGAACGCATCGATGGGGTATGATAAGAACAAGTTATGAGGGGGAAATAGGCAAGAACGAATGGAGAACCTCTTAATGGTTTGAGGTGAGCAGCGGGGGACCCGAAATTTTAGATATGCCCAAAATTTTGGGTGGTGTTATAGCGGCTACAACACTTCCTCAATCCAATCATTGGCATTTGAATAGCCTATAGCCCATTTATCCAAGGACATCTGGATTTTGATTTCTCCTTTCTTGTGTTTTTAATGATGTCCCTTAGATTTCCTTTTGTTTTCCACATGATAATTTTATCAAAATATTCTTAGATGGTCTTTTATCATCCAACTAGATTTCAGATTTATCCCAATAGTTGAGTAATTCAAGGTAGAATGTTAGGCCCCTATACTACTAGTGTAACCCCTTATTATTATTAGTACAACCCCCTTATTATATTGATGTACCCATGTAGTGCCCATATTGTTACTATTGTGCCCCATAGAAGCCCACTATTGTATATTATTGTGCCCTTAATTATTATTGTTATGTAGGCTCTGATTATATAATGACCCCTTAAATCCTATATATAGAAAGGAGGTCTTTTCATTTGTATCATCCAAGAATTGTTTCATTTATGTAATTGTAAAGGAGGTGCCCCCTCAAAGAGGCTGAATTCTAAGGTGTTGATCTATCTTTTCTATCTTTTCTTGAGCTGGTTCCATAACATTTGGTATCAGAGCTTTGGATTCTAGGGTTTCGCTGCTCCAAACAGGTCATCGTGGCATTGTTGCTATAACTTTTTTTCTGTGATGTTTCAAAAGTCGAAAAAAAACCCATTTGAGAATACATCGCGCTGAATCTCGGGTCCGAATTTCAGAGCCTTTTTCGCTATATTTTCGGAGATATGATCTGAGGAAGTTGGTCCTTTTGTAGAATCCTAAATTACATTCAAAACAAGTGACCTGGGAAAAATCGTCATAACTTTCTCTCTGAGCATCAGATTGAAATTGTGTGAGAAGGTACAAAAAGAGGACGGACTGTAGTTTCTTGTATATATTTTTCAGAGGCAAAGGTCAAAATAGTGGCATGTGGCACTTCATACAAGTTCGCTCTTCTGAAAAGGTCTATAATCAGGTCACTGTGGGATATTTGGCATAACTCTTCATTGGAGAATCCAATTGGGGTCAGACTAGTGGCATTGGAAATAAGACATAGAGGGCTACCACAGGTCGCAATTTTAGAACTTAAAGATCTGAAAGTACAGAGTTACAGCTGTTTCAAGATCGAGCTCCTAAAATCAAGAAAAAGCAAGATGAGGAAGTTTGATGGCAAGGATCTGGTAAATTGGATACTTCAGATGGAGCAATATTTTGATCTACATGGCGTACCACTATTACGAAAGGTATGTATTGCATCTTCATATTTAGAACAGGATCAATTTTTATGGTATAAAGGGCTTTGTTCTCGTAAACAACTTGTTACGTGGTCAATTTTCACGGAGGAAATGTAGCACATTATGAGGAT
>APFE031337458.1:92250-106371 GCA_000404065.3 Pinus taeda
AGAAGCATCAAGAACTACTCAAGCGTTGAGGACAACACTTTTTGGAGGAGAGGGGCATGTTAGGCCCCTATACTACTAGTGTAACCCCTTATTATTATTAGTACAACCCCCTATTATATTGATGTACCCATGTAGTGCCCATATTGTTACTATTGTGCCCCATAGAAGCCCACTATTGTTATTATTGTGCCCTTACATTATTATTTTTATGTAGGCTCTGAATATGTTATGACTCCTTAGACTCCTATATATAGAGACGATGTATTTTCATTTGAATCATCCAAGAATTGTTCATTTATGTAATGTAAAGGAGGTTGCCCCCTCGAAGAGGCTGAATTCTAAGGCGTTGATCTATCTTTTCTCTCTTTTCTTGAGCTGGTTCCATAACATTGGGTGGTGTTATAGCGGCTACAACACTTCCTCAATCCAATCATTGGCATTTGAATAGCCTATAGCCCATTTATCCAGGGACATCTGGATTTTGATTTCTCCTTTCTTGTGGTTTTAATGATGTCCCTTAGATTTCCTTTTGTTTTCCACATGATAATTTTATCAAAATATTCTTAGATGGTCTTTTATCAGCCAACTAGATTTCAAATTTATCCCAATAGTTGAGTAATTCAAGGTAGAATTGATGTATTTGACATACCTTGTTAAATCAATCTTCTTGAATGCTTTTTAGTTGGAAATTAATAGTGATGGCCTCTGCTTTGAAGAAATTTGCATCCTTTTGTTGAGCCTATAATTGTTGTAATTTCTCCTACAGTGAACTACTTTGTTGTCAGAATATGATACAGACTATTTATACATGTTATGTCTTCTTCTTGTCAAATTCTTAGGATTGTTCTTGTTTAAATCTATCAATTTATTTCTTGTGCTTTTCCCTTGTTTTAGTTTGTAGAAGAGAAAATTGTTCATTGATCTGAGTTATTTTTCTTTGCTATCACTCTTCTAATTATGACTTTTGACTAATCAACCTTCTTTTAGATTCTACATGCTAAGTTTTATATTTATCTAACTCAAAGATCAACTCATTAATTGACCAAGCATTTGCATTAGCAAAAGATCCAAAAGCTTATGCAATTTATTTTTCTACTTCATCTTGCATTCTATTAACAACATTCCATACTAAGTATTGTTGAGAAGATTCCTTCTCAAGCACATCTAATTTTCTCTCCCTTGATCTTCTTTTAATCACAATTTATTTTTTTCATTTAACAAATATTCCCCAAAGGGTACAATAATTTCCTAAATAGGATTCGATTGATCTAAGTTCAAAACATAAGGTGTAATAATCCCTAAAAGATAAATGGTTTTAATTATCTCAATAGTAGTGATCTATGTTGGAACACAATCAATGATAATTGTATTTTATAATTAAGTGGCTAAATATTGTGAAGTGCTTTCTTGATCACTACAAGGAAAATGCCTTCTTGCAGAGGTTATAACAGAGATTTTTAGTATTATAAAATTTGCAAAAATTGTAAAAAAAAAAACCTCTAATAAAACATATGTTTACGGTAGTGAATGTTTTAGTGGAGATTATAACGGAAATTCATCACGACTGAAAAAATATGGGCAGTCGAAGGTTTTAGCAATTTTTTTTTTAGCGGTATGCTTCATGGAATAATAACACTAATGCACTAAATATATAAAAGCACCAAGGTTGCATACATAAATAAAAGCATCGAGGTGTTGATTGTAAAGAACATTGGTGCTTGAAACGTATACCAGTCGATGCATATATATTAAAAAAACACCATGGGGTATTCTTTTTAGGAACAGCACCAGGGCAGGCAAAAGAATATTGCAAACCTGGTGCTTTTATTTAAACTCACAACTCCAATGCATATGATTTGTATAAAAGCATTGGTGCACTACTGATATAAAAGAGTCGGTGCTATTAATTTGAATAATGCACTGGGGTTGGAAATAATATTTTGTAGCACCAGGGCGTTAGTTCTATGATAGCAATGGTGCTTTAAGAATTACAATGCATTGGAGTGTTAAATGAAAACAATATTGGTGATTGAAGAATATAACGCTATGATGTTGTCGTTTTCAGAAAAGGCACCAGTCATGCAAAAAATATTGTTGTAATAGTTCTTTTAGATAAAATAATGCACGTGTATATTTATGTTATAGACGCATTGGTTTTTTGTATGAGATTTTCCCTTTTTTAGAAATATCGACCTGTGACAGTGCAATTATTGTGATCTTTTAAATCCGTAAGTCATCGAAAAATCAACATATATCTTATAAAAATGTTCATATAAACTAAATTTTGATTAGTTCATTTGTATATGATGTTTCAATTAATTTGTTATATTATCAAATTTCGCATCTCTTCATTATAATATTTAGTCATCCATATATTTAGTCAACAATGTAGCATTTCACAATGACATTGGATAACTTAATAGATTAAATTAAAATGTATTTTATTGTATATCAATAAGAGGCTCTTTGTCATACAAAATGGGATAGTTGTTTGTAACCCCTTATCTTTCAATTGGGACACGATGTCCATTACATTAAACAAAATGTCTGATTTTCACAAACAATTATTTCAAAAAATACAACAGCTTGCATTGATATCGAAATAGATCATCATTCTTCGTTGGAATTGTTGTCAATGCTCGACCTACTTCCATGACTTGGGTTATTTGGATGAATTTCTTGTTGATTGCATCTATTGTTTTCGTCTTCTTGATCTTGTTCCATCTGAAAACATAATAATAAAGTGTAATGAGTGTATCTACATTGGTGAGAATAGTGAAATTTGAAATAGATATTATACATCAATGTAAATCGAATAGCAATGTACCATAACAAGAAGTGACTCATGAACTGTTCACATGGTTTAAAAACCAATTATCAGGCCTTGTTTCAACAATTCTTCTATTGGCATAGTTCCATACTTTGTTTCTTATAAGTTTTATACCCCATTATAAATCATAGATTTAATATAAAAGGATTTTTGTTCTATTAATTATAAACTCAGAGAAGTAAAACAATATAGATACTTACAAATTCCACAATTAATTTTAGGTATACCAACATATACTCACAATCCATGTTTAACCCAATGTCAATCAATTCTTCTAATGGCTCTTCTTTGTATGTTAACACCTATTTGAAAACATTCAAGGATTGTTGTTGTAAAACAAATCAAAATATACAAAAATGAAACCTTGGATTGTTACAAGGAAATATTAATAATTACTCACAAACTCTGGTATCAACCCTTTTTTTCCTTTTCATCCTGTTTTACGTGTTGAATGAGTTCCATTTTGTTTATTCTGTAAGAAAATACTTAAAAAATAATATTTAATGCTAAACTATTTGTTTATATGTACAAAGTCAATCATGATTACATACATTTGAAGCACGTTGATGTTGAGATGACTCCTCCTATGATACAATTATGTCCATTTCTTTGATCATATCCTTGTACACTTTTTTGGACATTCCTACTGGTATGTTTCGCATATCCTCTTGTTGATCCTTTGGGATTTTCATAATCTTCCTGAAAAAAGTAATAAACTATTTTTATATTGATATATGAAAAGTAGATATAACAAAATTGATATTAATAAATGAACGGTTTGTAGTAATATATACATATAATTCTAAAAAATCATTTTAATTAGGAATATCACCTTTTGAATGATTTTTTTTGTATGTTTCTTTTATTGCAAGTCTCACAGGTCTCATTGACCATTTCTCTTGAAATACTTCCTATAGTTTAGATATAATTTGGTTCTTGGAATAATTGGATTGATTTTTGTATTGTAAGTGGAAAGTACGTCTATATGTTCGTTCCACTATATCCCTCATAGTTTTGTAAAACCAATCCCCCTTTAATTACCTCCAGCACCACTCCAGATGAGCTAAGGATCAATTCATCGTCATTTACATGTTCTATAATTTTTCTTTTCTTAGAATGACATTGATCTTTTCCTTTGTTGTTTCTCCCTATAGAACATTAAACATATATTAATTAATAGATTATTCGAAACATGTTATTTAATATTCTTAAGTATATTATTAATGAACATTAAAAAAGAAAACTCATATTGAATAGTATGTTTTCATTCACCTGATTCATCCTTCTGCAATTTTTCTATCAGGATTTTATGCTCTTATGCACTTAGATTAGAAATAATCTTATTGCATTCTTCATTTTGTGGCTTTGCATGACACACACTAATCAATACATATTAAACTTACATATATTTCAAACATATTAATTTTGTAAAGAATTTACAAAGAACTTGTCTTTTACGTTTTTTTGGATGTGTTGTCATTATGTCGATAAGTATTTTTGTTACTTGACAACTTCTCAAACATTTTTTTATCAATATACAACCTGTACCATTCAATACAAAATCCAATAAATTTATTTTATACTAAAATTAAATAATTTTCAGCCAATAAAAGTTCTGCTAATCGGTGCGGTTATTTGAATAAACACCCTGGTGTGTTTAATCTACTAAACACAGCAGGCGTTTAATTGTTCAACACTAACAATGAAAATTCATTTTTTAAAATAATTTTAAATTTTGATGGTGCGGTTTGTAATGATAAAATCACCACCATCACTTAATGGTGTTATTTGACAGTGTGTTATATTATACCGGGCACACTGATAAACAGACTAAATGAGGCCGAGAATATTTGGTGTGATATATATTGATAGAACCACCATTTGCACCAGTGTGTTATATTACATAGGGTGCACCACGAAACAGACGTCAATTTTTTAAAAAATAGACTTGGCCGACGAGGTTTGGATCTAATTCAATAAGTGATCCCCCTATTTTACATGTCAAACGCCCTATATATAGTAAGTGCACAAACCCATTAAATCTAAAATACCCTAAAATGAAAAAACCTAATTGTGAAGTGGTAGAGGGTGTTAAACCCTAAGGTGAAATTTGCAGTCACATAAGCAAGAAGAAGCAAGGGTTTAAGGTAAGTATTGATTTTATTTTTTTTAATTTTTTATTAATTTTTATTTTTTGAATTTTAATTAAAATCTAAATAGGAAACAGAGATCGTAAGAAAATTTACTAGCAAAATCAATAGTAAATTTTCTATTATTCAAGGTTTTTAATTTTTTTCTGAATTTTGAATAATCTAACTGAAATTGTAAAAAAAATTAACAGTAAAATTTAAAAATTTTTGACATGCAAGGTTTTGAGTGAATCGCCATACCTTTCAAATTCTGATCTTTCTACTGTTTCAAAATATTATATTTCTCCACAGTGCTACTAGTATGTCTCTCTTGCAAATGATCTCTCTTTTAATTAAACCCTAACAGAAATTGTAAAAAAAAATATTTGTAAATTCATCTTAAAAATTTAAAACTTTTACTATGTAGAGTTTTGAGTGAATCACCATATCTTTCAGCTTCTGATCTTCTGAATAATTTTGTTGTTCATGTTGGGTAATTTAATTGTTAGTTAAATTACTTGCATTTAATTGTCAAACTCAAGGTTTGTGTCCTTGTGAAGCATACTTGCACTATATATGTTAGGGATTAATTTTCAACTTTAAAAAAAAATGACTTACCTACTTCAAAATGATAGCAAGAAAATTAAACTTATTTATGAATATCACTAAGATGAGTATGCACACATTTCTTTTTTCAAAAAAAAAACTATATCTAAGAAAACATCAAATGCAAGGCTTGAAATATAAAATAATTCAAAGCAAAATATGTTAATTCTAACTATGAAAGCTCTTGAAATTTTATACCATTGAACATAAATGCAAATGATAGTCTATTTTAATCTACGAATTTTGAAATCAAATCTAGTCAAATATGCTTGAAACCAAAACTAACATATTAAATTTAAAGGTAGTCCTATTCTATTAAAAAAAACAATTTTAGTCTATAAATTAAAGGCAATTGTAATCTACGAGACTTGAAAAATAAACCTAGATTATCATTCTTGTGGAGATAAATTTATTCTAAAAAGCAGGAATAACAAAGCTTATGTTGAATGAAAGGCATAAACATGAATTAAATGTGTAAAATATTACCAGTGCATGCTTACTTGAACTAGAGAAAATCATAATCTGTTAAACATGATCTAAAACTAAGCGAAAAGAAAGAAAGACAAAGTAAATATTTTTGTTTGTTTTTGTTCTTTTAACAAGCACTTGTCTTGTAGGGGGAACAAAAGAAAATGAGTAAAATGAAACATATTTCAAACTAGATGAAAGAGAGCATCTAAATTAACAGAGTATCCAAATTAAGCAGAATTTAGTCTAAATGCAATAGAATAAAGAAATTCAAAGGAAAATAATAGAAAACATCTACATTATTCTCACATGTCTTCAAGGGGCCCTCCTAAGGAGTGTGACATATTGAAAACTCGGATCACACAAGCAAATTTTCCATCACAATTATAAGAATGCCATAATAGAAATTGAATTCACCGAAGAAAAAAAAATAGGGTTTTTTTTCTTCAAACACTAGCAACAATTACAAGTTAAGATTCAACATTGACATTTGATCCCTCCTCTCATCAACGATATTGCAATTTATAGAGCTTTGAAGCAATTAACAAACTCATAATTATACTCCTTGAGTTCTCTTCATGAGATCTCAGTAAATATGTTTGAAAATAAAATTAAATATATTTTGAAGGATTTTAGGATCAAAAATCAGCACATATCTAATTAGAATGATCTCCTTTCCATGAATTTGCCAAGGAATATCTCGTGCCAATCCTTTTGATGATTAGGCGTTGATTGAAAAATTGGCAAATCGTTTTCCCACGTAATCTAAAAAATAGGGCTCCAAAGAACCTAGAAAATCTCTCAAATGATAATGAATTTGAGGATACCACTCTATTGGAATCTAATGCGACTTGGTTTGAAGAAAACCCATGTTTTCGTTTTTCAAAATTCATTTTCGTTTGGTTAGAAAAAGCATTTAAAGTTGAATGGTCAAAATTGTTGTGTATTTACTTTGATTTGATGTTGGAGGTCCACACGTGCATGTTGGGTGGAATTAGAACATCAAATATTCATATTGGAACCTTTAGAAACAACATCCATGTGCCATATTTCCTTCTAGAATAGCGCTACTACCTTAACCATGGAGATAACTAGAGAAATTTACTCGGCTGCATAAACTTGAAATGGCCAAATTGTCATTAGTAAAACCATGCATAATTCTTCTTAATATACTAAAAATAAAGGAAAATCAATGTTAATTAACCACTTAGGAATATAAAGGCACATAATGGTACTTTGTGAAGAATTAAGGTCAGAATGGTGGTAAGTGAGTGAGATGGTGCAATGAATGGTTGGAAGTAATGGTTTAATGAGTGAAAAAGATAGTGAGAATGATGACAAATTAGTGAGCCAACATCTCCCCCACACTGAGATATTTGCATGTCCTCAAGCAAAACTAATCCATTTGAAACATATTCATTCCAGCATGTGTCCTCCTTTGTTTAGAAACAAATTATCCTTCTCATGTCATTTCTTAGCAAACCTGAACAATTGTCTAATATGTTATGTCACTTGAATTTGTTGTGTACTCTGCCATTAGTTCACCTCATTGACTAGTGTATTGACTGAGTTATTAGAATATCATGAGTAATCCTTTTCTATCTTGAATGGGTGGATATTCTTATGTAATATTTTTACTTCATTCTCCATCTTTTGGTTTTGCTAGGCCATTACTTGAAGTTCATCAACCTTTGACAGACTTTGAAAATTATGTTGTACAAATTGGTCTTTGATTTGAGTTGTCTTGATGTGGTTGATCACCATGTTGCTGAAGCTCTTAGTACTTCCTATCTAATGTTGGACTTAATGTTCAAATGTATAAATTTGTCTCTTGTTAAGAACTTCAAAAACTTCAATACTTCATAAATGAAGCAATATGTAATACATCTCAATTATGATATTCATGAAATGGTCCAATAATATGAAGTCAATCTAAATCATAGCCCTCTAATGAAGTACAATATTCAACCATCGTTTAAATCATAACTCCAACCTTCAAAATAATGAGTTGTTCTAAATTTGTTATTTGAGGAGGAAAGCAAGAGTGAAAATATTCTAATCTTGGAACCAATTTATCTTCAACACATGGCTGCAAGAATTCTAAATAATTTTGGAAAAACTATCTCTATTTGTCGTCCCAGATCTCTGCTATATGTGTATATCTAGTTGAAAACAAAATTTGAATCATGAATTACCAAGACTTGGCCCTCAAGAGTTATTGCTTGATTTATTCTTCTTCAAGGGTTTAATCTTCAATTTATTCTTCCCACGTGCTCTTTTAAAAAAACTTGGAAATAACAACAATGGAAAGGAATGGAAATTAGTTGTAGGGACAATTCTGCCATGGTTTAACAACAATGGCTACCACCGCTTCAAGGGAATAAAAATATTAAGCATCAGCTCCCTTTGTGTAAGGCCACTTGTAAATCTATTTTATAACAACTTTCCATCTCCTTCTTGTTGTTGTTCTTGAGAAATTTTGATTGAAGTCGAGTAAAAATCAAATCTAGCATCTCTAAGGGTCTCAATCTAGGAAGCATAAGGAAGAGCAACAAATATTGCAGCACCATCACAAGAATTTTTATGTAGTTCTTCAATGAATTGGTGAAAATTTTCTCTTATTGGTAACCTAATAAATTTCAAAACAACTTCTTATAGCAAGTTGCAGTAGTAATTTTGGGAATTGGTTTATACAACAACAATCTCAAGAAGGCAATATTTTATGCAACAAGATACACCAGAGTGGATAGGAAATGTAAGAGGCAACATAAGTGGAATAATGTGACCCAAGAGTGATTTGAGAAAATGAAAAATAAAGAAATGACTAATAATAATGGTTGATAGAAAATATGGCAGCTAATAATGGTTGATGAAAAAGTGGTTATTCATCATATTTTCCTAAATTTTTAATAAACTCAAAAGTCTTATGCAAGTTTTTACCTCAAGTTTACCTTTTGAAGAATTTGAAATGATGAAAGGTTGTAGGTGTTGGAATAAAACCATTCTACCAACAAATAAATTCTTGAATCTTGAGCTTTTGAAAATTTTGAAAATGAGTTTTCACAACATCCAATGTTACACAAAAGCATATGCCACAAACTCATTTTAAGGCCAAATTGAGTGCTTTGAAGGGGGAGCAGTGTATTTTAACCTCTTTGATCATAGCATGCCTTCATAATTCCATTTTGACGAAGAAAACAGACTGTTGTGCAAAAATAGCAAATTTTGTCCTAATTTGTGCACAATGGTGAAAATTGAAAATCTGCCTTAAAAACCCACTTGAAATGCCCTTCAAAATTGCATTTTTTTGTAAGTTTCCCACATCTTACTCAATTTATCATACTTTGAGAAAACCTAGTGTCTCACAATTTTTTTTTTTTTTTTTGCTCCATTTTCTTGCAATATTTGTGCCAAAATTGCCTCTAAACAAGTTGCTACCGCCATAAAAACCAGTTGCTACAATAGTAGTTGTAGAAAATGCAAATTTTCGTAACTATTTTTGTTTTTCTTCGTAGAGTTGTTTTTTCAAGTCTAAACTGTCGATCTGGGTTGTGTGTTGCATGCTGAAGTAGAGACCGTGAAATTTGACTGAAGATTGATTGAAATAGATATAATTTTATTGATTTTCTCAAAAAGCAAATGAATTAAGAATAGTTGTAGTAGTTCCTTCATGTTGTTGTTAGATGACAAGTTTTATCGGAACAAAAGACTAACATGTTGCTACAAGAAACATTTAGAACTATAAAATGAATTGCCGCAAGTTAATATTGTAGTCTTCAAAACCGAAATCCATGGTACAACTCCTACCATGCAAATGAATGTGCTAAAGTTGAGCATGGAAAGAAATCATTGGATTACTGATCACTGATGAAAATTGTTAACCATTAAGAGACAAATCATTGATAATGTAAATGAGTGTCAAGGTACCTGAGTGCCTCTTAATAGGGACGAACGATTGTGTTGGAGTCAAGTCGCTTGTAAGATCTGACAATCAAGAGACACTGTTGTATTCCTATTGTTGTCAGCAAAGAGGCTTGTCATTAATGTATGCAAGTTCCAAGGCCCTCAAAAGAATCTCTAATCTTGGTTGCAGATAAGTTTTGAAGTAAATGGGACAAGATCTGTTGGAAGGTGGGCATTTAAGGAATCCCACGTCAGCCAAATTGAGCATAGAACCAAAAATGATTTGAAGAACCATAACAAAAGATTGAAACCATCATGAAATTGCAGAACTTATTGTGAACATTCCTCATTGGTTGCCTAGTTTTCAAGCAAAGCTCATGTCCAATTATGCCAATAAACTAATTTTCATAATAAGACTTTTTTTTCTTTACTTTTTTCTATTTTTCTTTTTATATGTCCTACGCTACTTTGAAAAGAAATTTTCCTTCAAGTAGAGGAATACTTCCAATGGAAACATGTGTGTAACATGATGACAAATAAACTCATATGTAGGTTTGAAAGATATGCTTCGATATATACCAGTATATGAGAGACCAATTACCTTGATTGAGATGAAGTCAAAAATACTGAAGAATTGAGTACTGGGATCCGATGACTGTCTTGAACCCATTTAATGTAATATTTTCTTCCTTAGCTTCCTATTATCATGTCATGCAAGTCTTCAAAGATGTTGTCCCCATTCATAGAATCTGGTGATAGGAATGCAAGAAACTTTTCAATCTTAGGTTCTAACAGCTTCTCTTCATCAATGGGCATCCATGATTCTTGGACCTTATCTTATTCTTCTTCTTTTGGTTGTTGTTCTTTAATGACAGTTGGAGAATCATTTTACAATACCTCAACATTGTAAGTGGAATGAGGTATTTTATTATTGGGGATCTGAAATGGTCGTGCAGGTAGTTGAGTGGGAATGGATCTTTGGGGTTCTTGTGTGGGTGGTAATGGGAAAGGATGGGGAAAGGCTGAATTGAGGTCAAATGAGCGTGAAATTGATGTTGTGATGGAGGTGAATGGTATGGATAACATTGATATTAGTATTGAGGATAGTGAAGAAAAATTTGAGGATATGGTGGATTTCTTCTATAAGGCCCTTGCCAACCTTGTTTCCAAGATTGGTTTTGAGGTTGGGATTGAGATGGAAAAGGCAAGGGTGTTTTCCAATTACTTTGATATTGTTGTGCATAACCTTGAAATTGATAATTAAGGTCTTTCATCATACAAGGTTGATGAGGCTGCTATGGTCTTCTTGAAGCTACATAACAGGAGTGTTCTAGTGTTTGATTTGCTCCCTGGTAAATTGTCTTTAACCCTAGTAATGATGGGCAATCTTTAGTAGTATGTGATCTTGCACATATTTCACAAATTTTAATGTTATCAAGTGGACATTCATGCAAAGCATGTTTCTTTCTACATTTAGAGAAAAATATAAACGAAGTAGCATTCTCAATTTTTTGCTTGTTCTGCATTCTTAGCATATCAATTTGTTTATTTAAATTATCAAGAATGTCTAGCAAAATGTTGAGTTCAGTTTGACTTACCAATCATGATGTCGACTTACTTACTCTTGCCATAACTGGATCTTGGGGATATTCCATACTTTTCTTTTCCTCTTTATATGTCCTTGCAGACTTCACAAATATCTTGATGAAAATTGTGAGACATCTCCTTTGCCCATCAGGTTAAGAAGATCAATCCATTTATCCCTTATGGATTTTAGCAGGAGATTTTTTAATGTGTTTATTCCTAAAGCATGCAAATTATATATTTTAACATTATAAGTAAATCTCTCCACTCAATATTCTAGGCTTTCATCCCCTTTTTGGTTTATCTTAAAGACTTCATCTCTAAGGCAATGGTGTATGTAATAATCTTTATATTTTTCCAAAAATACTCTTTGAATATCATCCCATGTCTTCATATAATTTGTTCCTAGACTCATGAACCATTTAAGAGATCTATCCTTCAATGTTGTTGGAAACAAATTCAATTTTTGAGTGTGTAATGAGTAGCCATAAGATCTACAAGTTATTTCAAATTCTAAAAGAAAGGTTTTTGGGTCTTCTAATCTCATACCTTTGAAGTTAGGAAGTATGGATGGAGGGATTTTCTTCATATGAATGTTGATATCAGTTATTTGAATGGTCAATCCAAAAGGATCTTCCTCATTGTCATCATCCCTAGCCATTTCTTACACCTCCTTTGTCACCTCTTCTTCTACCTGCAAAAATAGGAATTCATGATGTGGACGTGTCGCTCTTACTACACCACTTGATTTAGTGGGGTTGGTTGGTGACTGAAGTCTTTTTTTTTTCTTTTCTTTTTTTTATACCTCTAGGATGTACTAAAATGGAATTAATCTCATGCAACTAATTGGATGCAACTAAGAATGAGATGCAATTGAAAACTAACACTTATGTATACTTCCCTAGCAAATGGCACCAAAAATGTTGAGTAATTTAATTGTCAATTAAATTACTTGCATTTAATTGTCAAATTGGAGGTTCGTATCCTTGTGAAGCATACTTGCACTATATATGCTAGGGATTAAATTTCAACTTAAAAAAAAAATGAGTTGCCTACTTCAAAATTATGGCAAGAAATTGAAAATTATTTATGAAGACCACTAACATGAATATGCACACATTTCCTTTTTTTTTAAATTATATCTAAGAAAACATCAAATGCAAGAGTTATAAAATAACTTAAAGCTGTTAGGTCCCTATAATACTAGTGATGCCCCCATTAATATTGTAGTTGTATCTCTTATTAATATTGTTGTGCCCCTATTGTCCCCATATTGTTATTACTCTACCCCATAGAATCCCTCTATTGTTATTTTTGTGCCTTTATATTATTATTGTTAGGTCGGCTTGGTTATATTGTGACCCCTTAGACTCCTATATATAGAAAGGAGGTTTTGTCATTTCAATCATCCAAGGATTGTTCATTTATGTAATGTAAAGGAGGTTGCCCCCTCGAAGAGGCTGAATTCTAAGGAGTTGATCTATCTTTTCTATTTTTTGTGAGCTGGTTTCATAACATTTGGTATCAGAGCTTTGGATTCTAGGGTTTCGCTGCTCCAAATAGGTCATCGTGGAATTTTCTCTATAACTTTCTCTGCGATGTTTCAGAAGCGAAAAAAAAAAACCCATTTGAGATGAAATCACGCTGAACCTAGGGTCCGAATTGCAGAGCTTTTCGCGCTATATTTGCTGAGATATGATCTGAGGAAGTTGTTCTTTTTGCAGAATCCTGAATTACATTCCAAATAGGTGACCTGGGGAAAATCGTCATAACTTTCTTTCTGAGCGTCGGATTAAAATTTTGTAAGAAGGAACAGAAAGAGGACAGACTTTAGTTTCTTGTATATATTTTGCAGAGCCAAAGGTCAAAACAATGATACGTGGTACTTCATACAAGTTCACTCTTCTGGAAAGGTCTATAATCAGGTCGTTTTGGGAGATTGTGCATAACTCTTCCTTGGAGAATCCAATTTGGATCAGACTTGTGGAATTGGAAAGCGGACGTAGAGGGCTACTAGAGGTCGTAATTTCAGAACTGGATGATATGAAATTATAGAGATACATCAAATTAAATATCAAGCTCCTACAAAATGAAAAAAGGTGTGTAGTTTTTTTAAATTTTTGCGTAAGCTTGGTTTGAAAAATTAGTTTGAAGGAATTCAAAGGGAATAGTAAAACATTATTATCGGTAACTGATCCCCTGAGGAAAGAAATGCAAACACCTAGTAAGCAACCTGAAATCTCTAGCATGACTCATGAAGAAGAGGAAGAAATGCAACATGATATATCAAAATTACGAGACCAAGTGCAACAAGTGTCACTTGCACAAAAAGTAACAGAACCTAAGATGGATGGTTTAAAGAAAGATTTAGAAGCTAAGATGGATGGTTTAAAGAAAGATGTAGAAGCTAAGATGAATGATGTGTAAGCTAAGATGGATGATTTGAAGATATATTTGAAGACAAATTTGAAGGTAGGCATGGCAGATTTGAAGACAGATTTGACAAATTTTCTACAAGAAATACTTACTAATGGTGAAAGGGTAGTAAAGGAAACTCATGATGAGAACAAAAGAAATGTTAATCATGATTCCATAGACTCT
>APFE031337458.1:116425-123081 GCA_000404065.3 Pinus taeda
CAACATAGCCATGGATGGCGTCAACACATATTCCCTCAAAAACACCAACTATTATATTTGGCATGTAGTAGTGATCAATAACAATATCCCCCCACGGTTGTTCGTGGAGAATGAACATCTTATGTTGGCTATCATGGTCCCTGGTAGAATAGAATTGAATAATATGGATGTCTACTTACAACCATTGGTAGATGAATTGAAGGAATTATGGGAAAGGATACATGTATACAATGTATCAAGACCCATCACAATAGAGAGGAGTTTTACATTGTATGGCATATTTACTTACACCATACATGATTATCCAAGATTAGGAGTTTTCTCTAATAAATTACATTTTTATTTATTTTTTTATACACGTAACAATATTGTTTCGCATATTAATTTAATTCAATGCAATTTTTCTGATCTTCACGATCGCTAACATGCCTTGTATATAATAATTTCGCAGGTCTTGCAACAAAAGGGTATCATGGATGTAAATGTTGTGTACCTTATCTGAAGGCTAGGTGGTTCGACCACCTATGAAATTTAGTGTATGCCTACTCCAGGGTATTCATCCCAAAAGAACACCCTTACAGAAGAGAAACATCTACTTTCAATGGTAAACCAGAGAGAACCCAAAAGCCGACAATAATGACACCAACTAAATGTCTTAGATCATATGAGAGAGAGAAGGAGAAGGAGTTTGCATAAATGTTTGATTCAAATGGGGATCCTATGTTTGATGATCCAAAATTCTTTGACACCTATGTTGAGAAATTTCCCATTGGGATGAAAAGGAAATATGTCTTTTATGAGCTCCCATATCGGGAGCATCTTAATATTTCCCACTTACTAGATCCTGTGCATATATTTAAAAATGTTTCATCTTCTTTATGGAGGCACATATCATCGAAAAAATGACACATTGGCTGTTAGGAGAGATCTTATTTCTTCAAAAACTAAAAAAAACATTGGCCAAGACAAGAAATTAGAGAAGAGGTTGGTCCCTCTTGATATTTAAAAGAAGGTGATGTCTCATGTATTTTAAAGAAAGATGACATTTATTTATCAAAGGAAGTTATAATGACTGTGAGGGTGCCTTCTTTATATGGGTCTTCACTACGATGTTGATTTACTATGGAAGACAATTTTTCGGGGTTCAAATCGCATGACCATTTGAACCTTCTAAGAATACGTATGCCAAAAATATGATTTTATTATTTGTTATTATTTTTATGAAATGGGATATTTTATAATTAATTTTTGTATAATGTATTATTTATTGTGCAGTGTCATTATTGTTACAGGTCTATTTGGGCACATCACTCCCGATGATCAGATTAGCACAATTAGGGCTCATCAAACCCTAATTCAGTTGCTACATGCCCTAAACAAGTCATCAAATTGAATGCTTTCATCCATGAAAGTTTCCTAGCTTGAAACCTTGCTGAAATGCCTCCTTGGGACACCAACGCGGCCTTGGTCAGGGGCAACTACGCTGCAGAGCAGGTAGGCCCATTCAGACCTGCACTACAGTGAACTTAGGCCCACTTTGACCTGCATTGGGCGAGAATGAGAAAAATTGGCATAGGATTCTAGGAATATTCCTTGATTCTAGAGCATTCTAGAAGGATGCCCAGCTCTTATCTCATCCTATGAGCTCGTTTTTGGATAGAATATGGATCAATTAACCCTCAATCCTCTCATCCATTTCTCCATGGAAACTAACTCCAATTATGGAAAACCATTCAATACCCAATTTATGACAAAACCACTTGCATTTCCCTATAAATTAACCACTCATCATAGTGATCAAGGGCTGGAATTTGGATATTGTAGTGAAATATTGTTGGTTTGAGACTTGAAATCATTGTCAAGTAATGTTATGCTGCTGGATTGATTTGCTATTGGTGTGATGAGGGTTTGGACTAAGCTGGATGAGTGACATGGGATCGACCCACACTGGGTGTAACTCCTCCTTCTATCAATCAATAAAGTTGTTTGTTCCTTTTTCCATATTCTTGTTTATATCTATGATGAATATATGTTCAAACGTTGTCGATTCCATTTGTTTATAGCAGATAGATCATATGCTTTGATCATTGTCGTCTTCTATTTATGTTGGCAGGTACCAATTGAGCGAATTTAGTTCAAAGGAGACCAAAGGAAGCAAAAGATCACAAGTAGGTTCCTTCATCTCATCTATCTATTGTAGGAAAAGGTTAAACCACTTTCCTTTTGTTGTTCTAAGTGTAACTACCCACTTAGGGAAGATGTACTTATCTATAGGTATAAATTCCACATAACAATTATCTTGTGCTCATGTGTGGGTGTGTAAACCATGACTTCCCCCAAGACCTATGATGTGCCATATCTAAATTATCTGCATTTGTACATTGGATCACATCAAAGTAGATTCATATGGCTAGAATTACATGGTGGCGTCAAGAAATAGTTGAGATTTTTTGTATGTTTAAGGAATTGTTGACGTGTTTCATAGAATTACGGGTTCATCTCCTAATTCACCTAGTAGATGAGGCTGAATTAGTTTGGGTGGTTTCTTATTGTTGGATGTTCTTCTTAGAGAGGTACATGAAGAAATTGAAAGTTTTTGTTTGAAAAAGGGAAAAAATTGAGGGGTCTATGGCAGAGGGGTGTATATCGTATGAGTTTTTCTATTATGCTAGTGAGTACATCAAGTAGATCGACAACACACCAGGGGTGGAAATTTGAGAAGACAAAAGGGATGAAGATAAAAGAGAAGGGGAGCTTCTCCAAATGAATGGAAAGAGGTGCATGATAAAGAGTAAGTGACTTATCATTTGTCAAATTTCTACACAGTAATTATTCACAATGAACTTCATATTAATGCATATTTTGATCTCATGTGTACTATATATGTTGGTTTGATTTCATCAGTGAATTCATGAGTTGAAGTCATCAACAAATTCATTCTTTACAATATAGAAGTGACACAACTATGGGTGTATTGTACAAGAAAAAGAGGAGGAAATGGAACAGTGACAAGAATGAACTCAAAGGTTGAATGGTAGAAGTGTGCCTTATACTGATCATTTAAAAGAAAATATGTCAATGACATGCCCAAACAGTTGGGTTTTTGATCAAGTCAGAGATAAATACGGTGCATCTAGTCATTACCTGTGCGTTGAAGAGGATGGGCTAAACATAAGGATTGGGTGCAACAACTTGGTAATAATATATTTATGTACATGTTTAACTTCATAATGCACCTTTGAATTGTAACATCTATATTTTATATTTTTAATTATGTTTGGGTTATTAGACACATGACACTGTGGGTTTTTCACTTTTTTATAGATGAATTTGTTCCCATTTATGTGTCCATATGATGCAGGAGCATCTGGACTTAGCCAACAATGTGATGGTTTTTTCACATGTTGTGGCTAAATGAGTTGAATTTCACTGACCTGAGTGGTCAAAAGTCAGTTTTGGTAGAGAGGGTTGTATCTCTCAAAAATGATTTTTACTTCATTATTGAAATAACTAGAAAATTGTCTTATTTTAGACTAAGGGATAATTTGTTAGGATAGGTGTGTAATAGATTAAAAATAGAGATTTGATTTTTAGATTGATTAAAATAGAGATCAATTTGTTAGTACAGTTAGAATAGGATTTGACTCATAGAAGAGAAGAAAATGTAATAGAAAGGGATTAGCTCAGATGATTGAGAATTGAGTGAGAGGAGATGGTTGAGTGATAGATAGGGTTTTGAGATTGAGACAGAGGTCAAATAAATTGTTGTAATTGAGTCGAGAGGGCCAAGACTCTGTAACTACTATTATATTGAAGAAATTGATTCAGTGTGCAACTGTGTGTTAATCTTGGTCAAGACTCTCATTTACCTTTAGGATCTTTGTTCTGAAACTTAATCGGGTATTTTCTCTGTTTTCACATTTTAATTGTAAATCTCAGTGTTTATGTGTTAATCATGGTCATTTAGTATTAATGGCGAGATAAGAATGGAGGAGGAATATATCTGGATCGTCAGATCGACAGTTATCAGCAACTACGGGGTAGGATAGTACGTATTTTCTTGATCGTGGCTGAAGTCTCACTCTCGCTCCTAGCCATCGATCTCATATTCAACTTCTTAGATCACAGTCAGCTGTGGGAGTTAAGGCCGTTTTAAACCGTGTGCTAGTTGAAGTCCTGCAAGTCGTAGATTTGATGGAATCTTATATCCAACGGATATCGGGTCATAAAGTGATCGAACTTTAACTTCAAAATTGGACCCGAACATTTACAGATCAAGGATTTATATTCCTTATCAGCTCCGTAAGGGTGGTTAAACATTATGCAAGTAGCTCATCTGATATCACTATTAACCATTGGATCAAGTGCACTTTGATCTACGGTGGAGGATCACCGGATTGTTTTGTTGATCGGGGTGTGTGATGACCGTTAGATTTGGAGAGAGGAGATCAACGACATAGAGTGAAGCACCTGTTTAAAAAGGGAAGTCAACATGTTTAGGGGAAACATGGGACCCTCAAGATAAAGTAAGCCACATACAGAATCCGCTTGAATGCATCAAATTGGTTATAAAGTAAAAAATAGTCTATTTTTAATACTACCACCTTATTTTGATAAACCTCTTGCATCACCATATGGACATCATTTTCGCACAGAGGATTTCAATGATGGACGCATGACACAAGACTGTGGAGTGGAAGTCGAGTTCAACCAATCTATCTGTTCTAGCCAGCACAATCAAAACCTAATACAAGGGACGTTAGGTTACGTCAGAAAGATACAATAGATCATTCAAGTGGACTTCTCTTTATTCCAATGTGTTATTTTTAGGTGCAATTGGTGGGACACCTTTGATCGGAATAATGCAAGGAATATCCTGATATTGGGCTGATATCTATCAACTCTAGAAAGATGTGGCGTGAAGTTAGGCATCCTTATGTTTTCCCCAAACACTACAACCACGTGTTTTTTAACCCAGATGTGTTGGATAGGGATTGGTGGTTCGTATTAAGACACAACCCTAGATCAAAACATAATTTTGAGAACAACAATGTTATCATGCAGAGCGATGAAGATAATCAGGGTGATGGCAATGGAGAGTGATATGTACTTGTGTTATTTCATCATTTATACTATTGTTGTATGTTTTTATTTTCTTTATTTAGTTAATTATATTATTTTTATGTTCGTCTTGTTGGCATTTTATATAATTGGTAAGATTCACAAATGATTTTACACGTTCTTTTGTAGTGAAAACATTTTTACACTTAAAACTAAGTATTTCGAATTGTGTAGTTTATAATTTAAAAATTAAAAATTTAACATATTTTTTTAATATGTTTAAATCTAATTTATAGTAGACTTCTTCTATAGGCTTTGGATAGACATCAGGATGGATCAAAATATTGTAATTCTAAGCATAAGTTATCAATTTATAACTATATTTTATTAAGATATCAATCTAAATATGCTCATATTATCTCCTTTCTCAAATTACATTGTGAGTATCAATCTAAAATAACTCACAAAGTGATAGAAAATGGAGAAGGAAATCATATGTGTTATATATGTGTACTAAAGGGCCTACTACAACCATCGTCAAAGTTTTTCAATATAGTAAAATAACCTCTCTTATTTTCACTATGCAACATATCTCAAAATGTAGTTTAAAACATGGTGTACACTCTCTATGATAATAAGGATTCAAGGTCACAATCCTTCTCAAATAGGAAAATAAGAAGAATATAACCAAAATGAGAAAATAGGGAATTTGGAAAGAACATTGAAGATTTATTCCAGATTTAGATACTTATTAGTTTATCAATCAGTTCACATGTTTTTTCTTCTTTTTTATTTGAAAATCAATATAAATCATGTAGTGATAAATCTATGAGGACTTTAACAATGAAAAAATTGTGTATTAATATGTAAGATTAAATTCTTGACATGAGAGGTAAAGTCATGTTTAGTATATTTAAATTTCAATTCTTGCAACATTATGTAAACTAAAAAGAGGTCTTATGCATTTATAAAATGTTGATTACATCTTCTTATGGATCATAAGAGAAACAAATGGGCTTACGTGGATGCATGAGAAGTTTTGATTTTTTCTTCATGGATAATGGAAGAGTTTTTACATTTATTTTCAATGGTATTTATAAATAAAAGTTGAATTAATAAATATTTATGGCTAAGAATTAAATGATAAATAATGTGATGGTGATTAAAATGCATTTGTTTGACTTTCTAATAGACTTTATGATGCATTTTTGTTTCCTATTTAGATTATGTAAAATAAATATCTACTTTTATGTATTTATAAGTAAATTATTTAAAATAGACATGTCTTTATCATTGTCAAAATGATGTAATATTAGGTAGGAGAAATGTGAAACATGAATTTTAGTGACTATCTCATGATATGTATGTGGAGCAAAATATTGTATTTCAAAGTGTTATCACAAAATCAGTACTGATGGTTGCTAATCAGTTAGACTCTATGTAACTATTTCAGACCAGACTCTTGGCTAAGGATTAGCCTCCCTAACCTGAGAGGGCTCTCTCAAAATAAACTACTGATTTATCTTTTAACACTAAGAGGGCTAACTCTTGTAATGAGAACTTAAATAAACATGATGGTTGGAAATACAACATAA